>ML106145.1:114104-202055 GCA_003697995.1 Taxidea taxus jeffersonii | reverse complement strand
TTTTTTTTTTTTTGATTGCTTGTTTTCTGACAGGCCGCTTTCCTGTTATGGATATGGGTGCATAAAGCTTCCCTTCAAATGCATGATGAATCACCTTCATCTTTTCATGGTCTTCCTTCAATGCAGCCATAGCAACTGGCAAGAGCCAGCAGATTCTATAAATTTTATAATTGCTTCTTTTCCCGAAAACTCTCACATGCCTGAGATATAACACTCATCAGTTAATAGTGCATTCCCTTTCTCTAGTATCACAACCAGTTCACAGCCAGCAAAAGTTTAAAAAATTACACCACTATTGCATGTCAGTTTGCTTCCAGGGATGTGGTCCTCATTTCCAGGCAGCAACGAATCTACCTTCCAAAATCCCCTTAGAGTTTGCTCCTAAGATCATCTCAAGTGCTGGTTTCTCAGGAAATAGACAGTGATGTAGAGATTTCATGTAGAGGGTTTACCCGAAGAGCCCTTGGGAGCAATATCTATAAGGGAATGAGGAAGTAGATTTGGGCAGAGGGGAAGTGAACTGGGATGGTTTCAGCAGAGGTCTTGGCCAATCCTATCATGGAGTATAGTGGGAGCTGGGCATTTCAAAACAATTCTCTTTAGTTGAAGACTTCATTACCCCACTTTCAAGAATGGATAGAACAACTGGCCAGAAGATCAACAACAGAGGATCTGAATGACATTATAAAACAACTAGACCTAACAGATTTCTTCCGAGCTTTAAAACATCTACAGAAATCCTCAAAGGCATATGGAACATTCTCTAGGATAATAAACTATAAAGTAAGCTTCAATAAATTTAAAAGGATAGAACTAATACAAAGTATGTTCCCTGACTGCAGTGAAATGAGAAATCAATAACAGAAAGAAATGATGAAAACAAAAAAAGAAGTGGTGAAAAAACCACAAACATATGGAATTAAACACTATTCTCCTAAATTAACAATGTGTCAAAGAGGAAATCAAAAAGAAAATTGGAAAATACTTTGAAATGAATTAAAATGAAAAAGGAGGATACTAAAACATGTATGGGATACAGCTAGTGCAGTGCTTAGAGGGGAATTCACAACCTATACATTTTTATGTTAAAAAAAAAAAAGAAAGACCTTATATCAATATCCTAAACTCCTAAACTTTCATTTCCAGGACACTGGGAAATGATGATAAGCCTACACTTAAAGCAATCAAAAGAAAAGAAATCAAAGATTAAAGTGGAAAATAATGAAATAGAAAATAAAAGTACAACAGAAAAAAGGAGCAGATAGCTTCACTGGTGAATTCTATCGACATTTAAAGAGGAGGTAATACCAATTCTTCACAATCCTGAGAGAGAGAGAAAGAAAATACAACAGGAATGAATAGCTCCCAAATCATTACATGAGGTCAGTATTAACTGTGCCGTGTGAAAATTAATAATGGGAAACCTCACTAAAATGAAGTTGGGAGATTCAGCAGAGGAGTCCTCATGCCCTACCACTTGCCAGTTGCAAATCCAGGGGGAAGACATGGAGCTTTCATGAGGATGCTACTTTACTACCTAAGCAAGAGGAAGAAAGTCTTTCCTCCACCCACCTCCATCCCCGCTCCCATAACTGCCCAGCCAATGAGAACTCACAACTCAGCCAATAAGAAGCCTCTCTACTTCCAACTCCCGGTTTGCCTCAATGGACTTTTTGTTGGTAGCAACCTTTCAAGGTACCCCTTTTCTCTATAGAAGAGTGAACCTCTCTGTGTTCCTAGACTTGCCTGTAGTTTTGCTTATCCCAGATTGTAATTCTCTTGTTATTTCTGAATAAACCCTTCTTTTTCTAGTAAAATAGCTGGCAGGGATTTTTTTAAAAAATAATAATTAATTATTTCTAAATAGGGGTGCCAGAGGGGCTCAGCCATTAAGTGGCTGCTTTTTTGGCTCAGGTCCTGATCCCAGGGTCCTGGGATGGAGCCCCATGTCAGGCTCCCTGCTCTGCAGGAAACATGCTTCTTCCTTTCCCATTCCCACTGCTTGTGTTCCCTCTCCAGCTGTGTGTCTCTCTCTGTCAAATAAACAAAATCTTTAAAAAAAACTTATTTCAGTGGCATCTGGGTGGCTCAGTTGTTAAGTGTCTGCCTTCAACTCAGGTCGTGATCCCAGGGTCCTGGAGGGTGGGGGGGCTCCCTGCTCCATGGGAGCCTGCTCCTCCCTCACCCACTCCCCCTGCCTGTGATCCCTCTCTCACTGACTCTGTCAAATAAATAAATAAATAAATCTTAAAAATTATTTCTAAATAACTTGAAGTTTTATTTTTAAGGTTAACACCTGATACAAGTGAAAAAGACTAAAAGAAAACTATAGACCAATGTCTTTTGTGAAAATGGACACAGAAATCCAAAACAAAATACTAGCAAAGGCAAATCTGACGTTAAATTAAAAAAATTATACACTGTGACCAAGTTGGATTCATACCAGGAAAGCAAGATTGGTTTAATACCCAAAATCAAGTAATATAATACACTGTATTAACAGAGTGGGGGAAAAAACAATGATCTCAACACATGAAGAAAAGGCATTGGACAAAATCTATATCCTTCTTTAATGAAAACTCTCAACAAAATATGAATAGAATGGAACTTTCTCAACCTGATAAAGGTTATATACAAAAAATCCAGAACTGACACCCTACTTAATAGTGAAATATTGTATGCTTTTCCCTAAGATCATGAACAATACACAAGGATGTCCACTCTTGCCATTTTTATTTAACTTTGTACTGGTGTTTCTCTCCAGGACAATTTAGGAGGGGGAAAAAAAAAAAGTATCCAGATTGGAAAGGAAGAAGTACAATTTTCTCTATATAGCAAATGACATGATCTTGTACATAGAAAATCCTAGTGAATCCACTAAAAACTAGTACAACCAACCAAAGAAGTTGGTAAGTTTACAGGGTATAAGATCAATAAGCAAAAGTCAATTTGATTTCTATATGCTAGCAATGAAACAATCTGAAGAGAAAATTAAAAAACAATTTCATTTTCATTATCAAATAGAAAAAAATAATAAATTTAACAACAGGAACTCAGAACTTATACTCTGAATTAAAAAATATTGTTGAAAGAAATTTTAAAAGATCTAAATAAATGGAAAGCACCCCTTGTTCATGGATCAGAAGCCTTAATATTGTTAGGATGGCCGTACTCCCTGGGTTGCATATTCAGTACCAACCCTGTTAGAATCCTGGCTGCATTTTTTGTAGAAATTGACAAGCTGATTTTGAAGTTTTTGTATATTTGTAAAGGACACAGAATAGCCAAAACAGTCCTGAAACAGAGGAATATAGTTGGAGGGCTCACACTTCTCAATGTCAAAACTCACTACGCAAAGCAACAGTAATCAAGAAAGTATGGTGCTGGCACACAGATACATACAGGCCAACTGAATAGAATGGAGAATCCAGAAATAAATCCATGTGCTTATGGTCAACTGAATGGTGCCAAGAACAGGTAAAGAAATGGAAAAGAACAAATCTGAACTATATGTTATAAAATAAGTCAGGGAAAGCTCTAACAGTGGGATTGTTCCATAGTTGTGAGCAGCTCTATGCTCGGCTTTGTCTGTTTGGAATTCCACCAAGATGCTCTAAGATGGCAGAGTCCCATTCTGATTAGTTGGGACACTACTTCTATGTGGCACTCATGCCTTATCACCAGTAAGAAGTACTAGTTATTTTGGTTTTGCAGAAGCAAAGTATAATACTTTCCATCTGGCCTTCTGGGTTGTGAAGAAACCAATTCTCCTCACTTGGGCATTAGTATAGGAAACTCCCTGAAGAAAAAAAGGGTGGGAAGGTATAGCTTAAGTCTTCCTGAGGCTAAAAGAAAGAACCAAGCTCCTTATTTCCCTGGTAAAGTTGACTGAATCCTAATCAACAATAAGAAAACCTTTCCCTTTTGAGAACTGTGGCTTTGGCTTCCTTGTAGCCTCAGAAGAGCTATGTCTTTCTAGAAACAGAGGGCAGATCCCCCACTTGAGCAGTCTCAGCCCCTGAGCGGAGGCTCTGAGTGAGAAAAGTCACTTGTTTAATTCAAAGAAAAAGCTGTCTTTTTTCTGCTGTTAACCACAGATAGTTAGCATTGTAGTTAAATCCAGTATTTTTCCAATGTTTAGGAAAGAAGAGAAAAAGAATTAAATCACACAGGGAGGTGGAAAGTGATTTTTTACCTGAATCCCTCAATATTCATACCACTTTCCCAGGGACAGTTTAATTCTAAGTGTCACTTAGTTATTTTCCAAGGTAGAAGATGATAGCAGCCTGTCAAAGAGAACACATTACATTACTGTACCACTCCCCCCGACCCAATCTCCCCCTACCAACTTCTGCCCACCTTCCTCTGGGCAAGTGTATCCTTGCCCAGAAGCCATGAGGAAAAGGAGGACGTAGGTGCCTAAAAGTCACTCTTATAGTTCACAATAAGCATTCTTTACATTCCTTACATTTTAAATACATCAGTTTCAGGGGGAAGACCAAAGAAAGAGCTGCCCTTTTATTAAATAGGGTGAGTGATAATGGACAACAAGAAAAACAAAAAGGATTTCCATGTCATATTTTATCTCACTTCTCCAGGGAGAGGTCAATTCCACTCTGATGACCAGTGCACAGGCCATTTGCGGGGGCAGAAGTCACACCAGAGAAAGGAAAAAAGTGAATCCACAGCTTTCACATTTTTAAATGCTCTCAAAACAACAGGCACACTTTGCAGAAAAGGCTAGAGGGTTTTTTTGTTTGTTTGTTTTTTGGGTTTTTTTTAAAGATTTTATTTATTTATTTAACAGAGATCACAAGTAGGCAAAGAGGCAGGCAGAGAGGGAGAGAGGAGAAAGCAGGCTCACCGCTGAGCAGAGAGCCCAATGCAGGGCTCAATCCCAGGACCCTGAGATCATGACCTGAGCTGAAGGCAGAGGCTTTAACCCACTGAGCCACCCAGGCGCCCCAAGGCTAGAGGTTTTGAAGGCTCTGCCTGTTAGTGTCTTAGAAAACTCAAGTAGACCATGTGAAACACCTGAAGTCAGACACTATGAAGTCACTAACAACCTCAGGCTTCCTTAAAAACATGAAAGAATCCGTATGTAAAGATATCTATAGAGATCATAAGGAGCAAAAACAACAGATAGAATGGTTTTGAATCCTACTCTTCTAGTCCTTGGGAAGTAGAAAAGGATAGAAATCTTTTGGCCCCAGAGAGTCCCTAACCTAAACCTTGCCAATAAAACCTTAGTGCTAGATTTTATGTTGATGTAGAACTGCTAGAGATGAGTTGATAGAGCCCTAAATCCCACAGTGGGCACCAAAAAAGAAAAAAAAAATGACCTGGAGGTAGACCAAGAAGATTCTGATTACCCTAAAGAATATACACTCAGCAAATTCCTACCTGCCCTTCATTCCAAGATCATATGTAAGAGACACTATTGTGGCAGGCTTGTTCATAAGCTCCCAAGTACCACAGCCTGGTGCTCCTAACTCCCCAGAAATTGGTTCATCTTCCATCACCTCCCAACGCCAACTACACGGGGCCATCAACCAGGGAAAGTGGGCTACCACCAATGCCTAAAAGCCAAATGCATACCATGTGAGGCCCTTGCACATGGCTGACCCTGGGCTTTGAAGATGGAGTAAGGCGTAGATCAAGAAGTGGATCCCTCTTGGATCAGAGAAGAAGAATCATATGTCCCCCAAGGATAAGATTAGGGGAATAAAGAAGAATGTTTGAGTTTACTTAAGCCAAGATCAGCAGAACAACCAGCAAAATGTGGCGGCCAAGAGCATGGACTCTTGCTCATGATAGATCCTTCTCCATTTGAATGCCCCCTGGGTACTCCATAAAATTTGTGCCCAGAGCCCCCCTACCCAGCTTCTCTGCACAATAGTCCATCATGTACAGATGAAAGTAATAGAACCTACCTTACAAAGGACTAAACAAGACATTGTACAGAAGAGCACAGCATAGGGCATAACTCTAATAGATTCTCAATAATTGTTATTGCCAAAATGTTCCCATTACATGGTGAGGGCGCCATTATCCAAACAATTCTTCCGATCTTTCCTGTTCTAAACTTCCCTTCCTGGAGCACATTCTGGTTTTGAATATATTTAACATAAAAAAAGGATAGAGGTCCTCTGGGAGACAGAGGCCAGTGGCTCTTCTTACCTGACAGAAGTCCCCTTCTTGTGATTTGCTTCAACAATCCACTCAAGGCTTCTGGTCTAACAATCCCAGTTCAGATTTGAAGAAAAGAGAAAAGGGGATTTTTTCCCTTCCTTTTCAGACTCGTGAAAATGAATTGCAAATCTCTTCTCAGAGGGAAAAAGGCAAATTATGTTAATTACTCGAAGGACAAAGACCCTGCTTGTCAAATTAGAAAGCAGATGCTCTTTGGAGGAGTGGCAAAAGGAAACTGTGGATGGAGAAGTGAGATAAGGAATAGTGGGCCCATCATTCTGAGGAGAAGGCATGGCAGTGGTAATCCACACCAGCTCATCCATCGGGGGGACACCTTCCAGAACACAGACATGCGAATGGTCTTCACTCCCCACTTGGCCCCTGCCTCTCCACTTGGCCCTCTCCACTTGGCCCCTGGACTCTGGCAATCCCTAAATTAGGAGCAAAATACTGCTGAGGACCCTGGGCAGCTCTGGCCTCCGTGAACTAAATTGCCATGTACGACACTTGGGCCCTAACTCCCGACACCAGGCTCAACAAAGCTCCAAGCTTAGAGTCCCACAAAGTCCTGCTGATTTGGGATTGAACCTTTAGGAGCACACATTTGGGTACTGTTTCTCTCACATGGAGAAACTGTGGTACTCTGATGGGGAAAAAAGATGAAAACAGGGATGGACAACAATTTTAAAACTTGGAATATTTAATCTGCGTAAAACATTAAAGCTGGAGTTGTTTTTCTACATTTTCCAGACAAGGAACAGGCTCACCGGAAGTCAAAGCCAGGCTTCAAATGCTGGGCTCCAAATCCTTTCTGGTACTTTCCACTACCCTGATTTGTCACCCCTCCCCTCCACAGTATTACTGCAAGCTGGATATTATTCTGTTTCTGGCACTTTTATGACCTTTTTCTCACTTATAAAGTTTGGAGATTGGAAAAAAAAAAATCACCTCAAAGTCACTTTCCAGCTCTGTCATGTATTAAAAGGAAGAGCCTTCCTGCAACGTGGAGGCTTGAGGATAACAGGATTCTGTCAATGCTTGGAAACACCCTGCCCCCTCACTCAGGGTGGAACACAAAGCTGGGATCCACGGGGGAGCTGGTCGTGGGCTGAGAAACCAGGCAAGTGTGAATTCTAATCCTGGTGCTGACATTGACTTCCCCCTAATCCTCACGGTCACTTTGTTTCTGAGTTTCCATCTATGCAACAAGGTTAATAGGACTCATCAATCTCCCAGGAGGGTGTTCATGTCCGCTCAGCATTTGCAAGGAGCTAAAGCCTCATTTCTGAGGGCCTGGTTGTAACGTGGGGATACCCTAAGAAACAAAAAATCATGAATGTTCGGAGGCACATTGTTGAAAAAGTCTTAAAACAAAAAATAGCATGTCTGAACCTGCTCAGTTATCCTGAATATAAAACTCACTTTGAAAAGCAGGAGGTCATTATTGGTTCAGCTATTAGAAGCAAAGTAATATCGCTGAAGTCCAACCCAAGAAAAAGTACAGAGTAAAAGAGGTGTTAGAATACCAGCCATTTTGGAGTTCAACAACTCCAAAAAAAGCAAGATAATATTTTTTTTTTACTTTAAAAAAATTACATAATTTTTATCAACAGAATGATAGGCTGAATTGGAACACAGGATAGTAGTCTTTTGCATCCTCATTGAAGTGGTTAATTTTTTACCCTGAAGAAACATTCTGGAATTGGGACACTTGGGTGGTTTGGTTACTTAAGTGTCTGCCTTGAGCTCAGGTCACGATCCCAGGGTTTGAGTCCCACATCGGGGTCTTTCCTCAACAGGAGACTGCTTCTCCCTCTGCCTGCTGCTCTCCCTGCTTGTGCATGCGTGCTCTCTGACAAATAAAATCTCTTAAAAAAAAAAAATCATCCAGAACTTGCAAATGTGTGAAGAGCTTGAATGGGTAGAAATAGCCAAGCATAACAGGAACTCTCCAGTTTCTATCCTTGTCTACAAGGTGATTTTCATGTTGCCACGCCTTTTGGTAGGTGACCATATCTCTATCTATACTCATTCATGTGTTGTTACTGAACGTGCTCCCAGAGAGCACAGCTGTTAGCCTCAGGAAGCTTCTCCTAGCATGCAGTGGTGAGGGTGCCTGCTGTGGGAAATGGGAGGGAGACCTGCATTTGTGCTGTTTCCATCCTGCCTGTTACGGGAAGCAAAAGGTTCTGATGCTCTCCATACCTTCTTACCATCACCAGGGGCGGGTCAAGCCTGCACTCCCCGCTAAGAACGGTGGGTGAGATGTGCTTTGCTTTCGCTGTATGTGTGATCTTCCGTATGATTTTTCTTTCTGCCATCCTGAGCTGAATATCCCGCCTGCCTTTCTCAGACTGTGGTAAATCAGGGACTTCTTTTTCCCACTCTGGACTCCATTCTGACATCACGGAAGCTATACAAACCACAGTGTTAGGCAAACAAAAGAATTTTTCATTTTCTCTTTCATTCAATAAGGCTCCATGTTCTGTCACCCTGCAACCTTTTGACCTGTGTCCTAATGGCACCAGTCACTCAAGGGCAGAAGTTCAGCCGCAGGTTAAGTCTGTGTGTGTTTACGCTGACGAGAGGCCCTGTTTGCACTCACTTCCTGTTGTCTGGGCCTGCACAATGTAATTGCTCTCTCAGAGCCCCGAGATCCCACCTGCTGAAGGAGCTCCTTCCCTTGAAAGATAGGTTCAAGAAAGAAAAAGAAAAAGGCTGTTTCCCCTTCTTCCTTCCAGCCGCCGAATCCTCTTGTCTTTGCTGTAGCTGAGCTGACACTAGCCAGTCTTACCTTCAGATGGTGGAAGAAATAGGCACTGGGACACAAATTGTCCCGATCTGGTTTCCACAGTTCCCCAGTTTGCATTTCCTAACATCTACTGGTCCGAGATTGCTGAAAGTTGCATGAAAAAATGCTCTGGGTCGCTATTTTTCAATGTTTAAAGCGAATGAGAAACCACGTATTAACTGAAACATCACAGAAACAGACTGAATAGCGAACATTCTAGTTTAAATAAGAAAGTCACACAATTTCCCTCCGAGGATTTTCCTATCTTCCCACTTTTTCCACCTCACCTTCTCTTGCTCTACTCCCCGCCATCCTATAACGTTGCTTCCAGAAGATCAACACTCTAGCTGCCACTGGTATTTCTGTAAATGGCTGACCAGTTACAGAACGTGTTGCTCTGTGTGAACGTTCCTTCGCTCATGCATTTGTCTAATCCACCCAATGTAGCCATTCAACCATCCGTCTCTTCCTTTCAGTCAGGCCCAAGCTCCAGAAAGCAAACAAATGTGAACTACTATGAATAGTGCAATATGGCTCCAGTACAATGTGGCACAACGGGGTCGGGGTGGCGGGTAGGAACACCGGACTGGAAAAGGACATGTGTTCACCGGCCTGTTCCTACTGAAGAAATGTGGGAAACATGCTGTTGTGGCTTAGCTCTCCCATCTCCCCTAGACTTCCTCTGCATAACCCATACACTCGAACAAGCATGGTGTACACGGTATGGCAGGGCCTTCCAGGGACTCAATTTCCTCACATTCAAGTGGTCCCTGAAAGATACCCCAGAGAGAATATTGAATTTGGTACTTCTCCAAACACACTGATTTACAGTCCCTGCTGGTTCTCTTTCCCCTCCATGTCTGTATGACAGACTCAAAGACCAGCAACGTGCATATAACTGACTACTTGACCTCTGCTCAGCTATGTGGACAGATGATATGTAATGCTTCCTTCCTTCTTTTCCGACTTTGCCAGGATCCCAAGTTATGTGTGTCCCTCTATTGCTCAATCTCTTGTTTCGTCTTCCCCCATATGGTGTGACAGATCACTACAACAGACCATTATGGATGGGCTCCCATGTGGAAGACTGCCCTACTGAGGCAGATTAACTATCATCTTGGAGCAGTGCCACATTCTGTTTTCCAGAATGTGGAGGCCCAATCCGGATGCTACTGAGGAGGATATAAAAAACCCATAGACACTTAATTGTGCAATGTTATACTTCCCAATGCCAGCTGGTGATCAAATTATGAGATGAAACAAGAGGATTTATAATCCTTGAAATTTCATCTGAGCCTGTGTTGTCACAGAGGCAGTCGTCACCATATGGTCCGTTCCTTTTTGCAAGGTTCCAAGAAAACCACCAGGGTGCTGGGTGCCAAGGGTTAATTTAATTTCGTTTGTTTACTTCCTATTATAGCAGGAGATAAGATGCAATGAAATACTCCCATTCCGTTTATTACTTTTTCTTTGAATCTATGTCCTCTTTAAATATTAAGGGGTTCTTTCCCTAAAATATGTAAACTCTTCCCAAAATGGTTTCACATTTCTTACTGTAAATCTTTCCTCATACAGCTGTTCCATGCTTTTTGTCTCAACTGTCATATTTTCCTTGCATAGGATTTCTGTCATTGTCCTCATTCTTCTTTACTATAAGCACTTCCAGAATTTTCATGGTGACTGAGTATTTTTCCCATCTCTCTCTAAATCAGGGATCTTTGCCAAAATATAAATATATGGGACATAGTTCTCTACGTACAGTTTTGTCCCAATATCAGCAAGTAAATTAACTTATGTACCTCTCCCCCAGGGTTCTTCCATATCTGTGTACTGAACTCAAGAGACAAAATGTCTCATTCAAGATGTAAATAGTAAACCTCGGGCATTTAGGAGATGCTATCTAAAAATTAGTGAGTTAAATTTTAGGTAAAAAAAAATAATCATGGATCTTCAAGAGGAGACCTAGAAAAGGAAGATAACGGCCAGCCTGGAGAAGACTAAGATATCTTTGGTTGGATTTCATGGGTTAAGCGTTGCCCAAAGATAGAGCTGTGCAGAGTTGCAGAAACTTTTTAGTAAACAAAGAGTTTTAAACAAGCAGGAAAAGGAAGAGAAATTTAAGACCAAAGATGCAGACAATAACTTGAGTAAGTCACAAAACTGAAGCAAAAGGAAAGTGAGAAGACTATTATTAGTGAGATTTCAATATTTGTTGATTTAATTATTTGAAAACAAAGTTCATCATAAAAGGAACTATATTCAGGCCAAAAAGGACATAAAGAGAGAAAAATAGTTTATATCCTTAGAAATCCAATTAGGGATCCAGTCAGGATAGACAAGTAGAAACATAATGAAGCAGTTATTTCCCACTGACCATACCCCAGTGGTCTGGTATCAGAGGAAAAGAGGAAGCAGAGAAGTCACCATTAAAAGCAGACTGAAGCCACACTGATGAATTTAAATCCCAGCTCTGTCATTTGCAAAGCTGGGCAATTTGGACAATTTATTTGCCTTCTCCATGGCTTAGTTTCCTTATTGGTAAAATGGTGATTTTCCCCAAAAATTGATTATGGGAAACAAACGTGTGTGTGTGTGTGTGTGTGTGTGTGTGTGTGTGTATGCATGTGTGTATTCTGAAACTGTTCCTGACACACAGGAAACACTACGTAAGAATTTGCTGCCGGGGTCTGTGTTGCTATTGGATAGAGCTATGAAGCATGAAAGTATTATTACTATTTTTACCTTTGCAAAGCCCACTGGCTTAGGGATAGCAATAAAACTTGGGACAACTTTAACTACATTTATGGGATGGAAAAGGAGAGAAGAGCCAAAAGAAGAAGAGGAGCATAGGGATGCATTAAAAATAATTTCTGTATGGTTTAAATTTTTCCCAGGACTGCATCCAACCATACCTTTATCCCCACACTTTTTTAGCACCTCAGCTCCTTGTAATGGGGACTAAGTATGCAACTCACTGCATTCATTCAGTGACTTACTTCCACCACCCTTCTGGAAACTACTGAGGATATTTGCTATTTGTAATAAAAAAAATTTTTTTAAACCAGATTAGGTCCCTGTCCTGAAGCCTCTACTTAAATTTGCCCCAAATCTGAGAAGCAGCTAAAATTTCTGAAGAGTAGAGATGGATAGAAAAGGTTGTCACTGTGGAGGGAACAGCTTGAGCAAAGGAACAACAACAAAAAGGGAACAAGAGGGTAGATCCAGAGAGAACATAGGGACTAGCATACAATACATCTAAGTAATGTGAAGAAAGGAAGGTAGGACTGGACGGACATGATGAATGCCAAGGTGAGAGCCACATGTTCAATCCGGGAGGTGACAAAGGCGGACATGGGGGCCTCTGGAGACACTTGATGGTGTCCATGATGTTGAAGCAAAAGGTTTAGGAGTCAGAAGACCTGTTCACTAACTAGAGAGCCTTTGCTCATGTCCCTTGGCTTCTCTAGCCCTCAGTCTCCTTATTGTTTCAATTTTTAAAAATATGTATGGAACTCTTGCTCTGTGCCAAACACCATGTTTGGGCCCCCTAAAGGATTCAAAATGGAATCACAGCATCTGTGCAATTGAAAAGCCAAACTGAAAGACCTGCTCAGGACATCCCAACGCTAACGTGTCATGATATTCTAATCAGGTTCCAGCCAACTGGATTACCACCCCAGTTCGTGAAGGACAGTGGGAATATTCACCAAATGTTCCATAGAGTCTGTAGACTGTAGAACTCTGGAGAGTTGTTTCTTTTTTTTTTTAAGATCTACTACTGCTGGCCTGGCAATCATTTCACTTTTTCCAGGTGAACAGGTGAAGAAAACTTGATAAAGAGTGATTGATTCTCTATACTGTCTAAGAAATTAACTACATATGAGAATGGAAATAAAAGATTGGAGGTACGATATATAATGATCATCGGGAGGTATGTTATCTTGTCTAATTTTAATCAACTTTTGAACGATAGAAATAGAGATTTAACTGGTTGGTTGATTAATCCTTTTTCAGTTTGTGTGTTTCCAAGTGATCTGTGATATTTTCAAATGTCTTTCTCCTTTCAAGAATCCCTGGCAAGTTGACATACATATGGTGAACATATGGCCTTCTCCTAATTGATTTAAGAGGACCCAGGGGAAAGCTCTGAGCACTATCTGTTTGAGAGCTTTGGGGAATGTTTATTTCGGAGTGAAGGGTGTGAGTGCGATACCATCGGAGCCACCATCGGAGCCCCGCACTTGACATGCACTTGAAATAGTACCGCACGTTGTCGGAAGTACCAGCGGTATAAATCACTAGGGTCATTTTAACCCAAAGTCTCTGAATTGGCAGAACAATGTAAAAATGTATTTTTAAGTAAAACTGGGAGGGATGGCGATGTTTATTTCAAGAAATTAAAAACACAGCTCGCACTAAATTCCCCCACTTGTAAAACTGTCACTCCCCAGGTGAAACTTCGTTGCCTAATTAACGACACCATCCATTTAGAGATCAATTTGCCTCCATTCCAGCATGAGCCTCTGTTTGCCTAATGCGTCCTCCACCTGATAGAGATAATTGTGAAGCTAAACTACGGCGGAAGGGATGGCGCAATCGACTGCATTCCTTCCCTACAGACTGCTATAAATAAAGCCATGTGTCTCTCGTCTGTTTGCTAAATGGCTCCTAGATGATAGTCATCCAGCTGCAACTGAACCAAAACCAAATTGAGTTCACTCTCTTTATTGTCCTCCCTGGCTTGACGCTAACAATAAAGTCAGAACACCTGTCATTAGCGGATGATGACCTGATGGGTTTGGAGCTTGTCTGAATCCTTAACATGGGGTCACAGGACCACATTTTAAAAATGTGACATCTGGCATGGCCCTATCAATCTCTCTGTGTCAGCGATGTCCTGTGCTGACACTTATTTTGCGGTGTGACAAAAATAAGGGACATACTAGATCATCAGTCCCTCCGAGTCAGGCACAGGACATTTTTATCTTATATCTATAGACATTTAATGAAGTATGTGTGTGTACACATGACCCATATTTTATATATACATGTGTGTGCATCTTATATGTGTCTCTTTCACTTTTTGTCTCTTTCGCCCTCAGCCTGACATGATCCTAATAAATGTTGAAGGAATGAGTGGGTAGGCACTTACACGGTTTACATAAATCACCATCCAGTGGATAATTTTACAGTGGCAGGAGCACTAGCAATACTATTACTGGAAACAATATAGCTACTATTAGTTAAACTTTTACAAAGTCCAGACACTAATGAAAATGGGCTTTGGACTCAACACCCCATCTCATCTAATCCTGGCATCTGTGCTATGAGAGAGAGCTTGTTATTCCTTAGATTATAGATTAGGGAACTGGGGTGTGAGGAGCTTAAACAACATGCCTAAGGACAAATAAGTAGTAATACCAAATGCATATAATCTGCTGTAACCACCAAGCTATTTCAACTCAGGGAGCACTGTCAATTCAGGAGATCTCACTGGAAGGCTTAACACTATTTTTGTTGGAGCAGTGCGATTTCACTTACACGCTTCCTCCTCTTCTGGGAGTTAATTCAATCATAATAAATTGCCCTGGCAAATTGTTAATGACCCTGTATACATAGACTGTAAAATAGAAGAGGTGGGGATTGGGAACTTTGACTCTGGAGAACGGATTGCAGTCAAGCCCAGAGTGGGACAGGAGTAATGAAAGTACGCTTGTCCGTTTCCACATGCCTGAGCGATGCTCAGAAAAATCACTGGACCCAATTAACAACCTTAGGGTCATCTTCAGATCCTTAGCAGCGGGAGTATCATTGCTTCAGCTCCACAGAATATTTAGGAATTTTCCATTGGGAATTTATCCTAGGGAAGAAGCTTTTAAGATCCGCTTTGTAGAGCACGTCCCAACGTGCGCTCGTGGATTTGGATGTTTTGTAAGAGGGTGTAGCAGAGTGCCATTGAAAACATCGTCCCAGCCAATGATCGTGAATCAAAAATCTCTTCCCTAAAGCTCCCATGGCCACAGCACCAAGAGAAAAGAAAGAACGGCTATACTTCTCTGTGCATCGCAACTGTATACCTTGTTCATTGTTCAACCAGTGAAACTGTATACCTTGTCCATTGTTCAACCCAGTGAAACCCAAGAGGGAGAGTTGGCCCAAATATTGTTTTAGAGCTGAATCTTAGCTCGCATTATTTAATTCTCACAATAGAGTTACCAACACCTCTGATGCCATTCCTTAATCAGCTGGAACTTGAACCTTCATAGTTCCTACAATTAACGGTCTAAATACTTTGAACACAAATTGCACACTTAAAATTTCTGCACGATACAGCTAAAATGAATCAATGATAGGAATACTGTGGGCTCACAGTAGAGGCCTCCTTGGGACACCTTGGGCAACATCTTTATTTGTGAATAGAAGTAAAACCAGGGGCCCATCCCCTTTCTAAAGTCTTTTCACAGAACTGCCTCGAAGCCATTCTAGTTTTCTCTCCCCAACATTTCTTTACTACCTAAGGCAGGGTGATCCTCTATTATGGAATTTTCTGGACAGCAGAGTTTTAAAGATCCTTCTCCATAGGCCACAGCAGCACATTCAGGCAGGTCAGACAGTGTCCCAGTTTGAAGTTTAAAAGC
This sequence comes from Taxidea taxus jeffersonii, assembly GCA_003697995.1. NCBI lineage: Eukaryota > Metazoa > Chordata > Mammalia > Carnivora > Mustelidae > Taxidea > Taxidea taxus. The sequence continues at coordinate 186,434 of ML106145.1, read as the reverse complement.
ATGGCCAGAGGACACATAAGGAACGAGTGAGTGGCATCAGGGGAACATTGTGCGGTGGTATTGCGGGGTTTTTAAGGGACCAGGAGGAGACTGATCGGACTAAGGGAATTCGCACCAAAGAAGCTAATATAAATACTTCCCTTGCTAAGGAAACACAATTCAAGTAAATATTTGCCTGGCGAACAATTTACATTCTTCCTTTCCCATAAATGTCCACCTTTCATCAAAGATCCACTTGTCACCTGCACAAATTGCAGGTGTTGAAGCCGGGTCTGTGACCCTGAAGACCATCTCTGCCACTTCGGAATGACCTGTGCATCCAAAAATGTGCCCTACGTCTACAAGCAGTTGAACTTCTAAAGTTTTCTCTGAGGAGCCATGCAGCTGGCTCACATATCACCCGGGGGTCAGGCCACTGCTTTCCGCAGTGCTCTGGTTTTCTGATCAAGAGACACCTGTCATGCTGGTTATGCCGTGGGAAGAGCATGGAGCTGGGATGTCAGCCACCGGCTTCGGGGCCTGACTTGGCCACCAGGGATGCATGTGTGGGTTAGTTCCGTTGCCTCTGGGCCCCCACTTCCTCACCTGACACGTGATCACCTGAGCTTGAAAACACCTGTAATTATATGATTTTTACAACCCAACATGATAACGCTAACTACTTCAGCCCCTTCTAAGAGATTCTTTGGAAATGTTGGGTATTAGATGCCTGGGAGGCAATCACTTTGTAGAAAATAATTCTGGATAAAATTTTGCTAAGAAAATGAATCTACACCCACCCTCCAACAAATCTGTCATATATGATGGACATCAGAAACGACTATGGACCACTTTACATGAATAAGCCCTCACTGGCCAGAGCACCAAGGCTTTATATTCAAGCACACTAAGTTTGGCGAACTTGGTTCAGCAGATCCTTAGTAGATATAAGCTGGGACCAAAAGATCAGAGGAACTTATTTTATAGGAATGAAGAACTGGAGAAAAGTAGAAAATGACCATTTTGTCTAGTTGGAGCATTCTGTCCGAGTGAGTGGGATTTATTACTCAACCAGGACAACTTGCAAGAGGCAGGAGCTTCAAAGGAAATTTTCTGCAGCCTTTCAGAACCGTCCTGGGTCAAGGTAATTTACTACCTCAGCCAAAAATGACCCCTCCAGGGTCAACTTGCTCCTGTCCAAGCAACAGCTCTGGTTTGAAAGCCACCACCCAAACAAAAGAGTTGCATTCGCCTCCTGAAACACTGGGCATATATATACCACGACACCATATATATACCACTAAATCGACTTAAAAATTAATATTTTCATGACAATTTACGTTTCCAGCAATTTCACCCTCCCAATTCAAATGTCACCAAATGAAAGTCAGAAGACATTTCACACAGAGCAAGTGTTCTGTTTGGCTTTATCATTATAAATTTCTCAGCACAGGAAATATTAAAGGCACACAACAGACTCAAAATCCAATTTTATCCAAAATCACAGGGCTTGACATGCTGGAAGCTTTTAAAATGTTTTCCAAGTTAAGTAATGATGAGAAGCTATACAACCTGCACCTGTAAATCCAAAGCATAAAATGGAAACAGGCAGCCATTCATCTGTGTTCCGTTTGGGGCTATAAAACTGTCCTGGGACATGCTGAGGAGGCAGCTAGTGGTGTTTCCGAGTATAATGTGGGTTAGTTCCTAACAGGAGGAAAATGTAGGTGGCAGAGTTGAGGGATAGCTAGTTTTAACCCCTCAAAAGCAGATGCTGTTTTGTGAACAGAAGTTTTTAAATATTCCACAGCTCTAGTGATACTGGCTTTCTTTAGGACCCACAGTTCCAAGTACAGTTCAATAGACCCTTCCTGGTTACCAGGTCTCCCCACGCAGAACGCACTCTGTAGGCAACCCCTCCCTACGACAGTATCTTTCCTCCAGCCAGTCTCTGGTTTCCTCCTTGCTGATCACCAGCCCCACAGTCTCTACAGCCTGCCCTCTCCTCCAGGGTGCCTACACATCCAGGTTGGCTTGGGAACGTCTTGGTTTAGTCTGTTAAGTCTTGTTAGTAATTATGAATACCACTGCCTTTTGTTCTCAAAAGTGCTCCATTTCAGGGACGCCTGGGTGGCTCAGTTGGTTAAGCAGCTGCCTTCGGCTCAGGTCATGATCCCAGCATCCTGGGATCGAGTCCCACATCGGGTTCCTTGCTCGGCAGGGAGCCTGCTCCTCCCTCTGCCTCTGCCTGCCTCTCTGTCTGCCTGTGCTTGCTCTCTCTCTCTCTCTAATAAATAAATAAATAAATAAAATCATTAAAAAGCAAAGTGCTCCATTTCAGAAGATAAATTATATGGTTGCCCCACTTGGATCTTGCCTTTTTCCCTCCATTCTTCTATAATAAACTGTAATACCTATTTCTGCATCTTCAAAATACCACGTCAGTATGACTGTCGACCAAATCAGTCTCCTAGCCCCACTCTCCCTTCCAAGCTCTGGACAGTTCCATTCCATTTCTATGCTACATATGTCTATAAGAGAGTCCTTCTAGAACTTAGACTCTACAAAAAATAAAGTCTTCCCTCTTTCTCAGATAGACTGGTTTTTCTCTGGTATTATTATTTCTGCTAAAGAAAGCTAATAAAACTCAATATTATATAGTCAACTTGCCAACAGAATTATATGTCACTCCCCATAAGTTCATCTGGATCAAGATGTTCCAAACTCATTTACTTTCCCTGCCACTAGAAGCAGCTTTGGCCCTGCTCTCCTCTCTCTCAATACTACAAAATACTCACAGCTACTCAAAAATTAGCAGGGATTCCAAAGGACCATTAAATTCATTTCCCTTTAGTCTGACTTTCAAGACCTTATATATTATAGCTTCAACTCAACTTGTTGACCTTTTTCAGCTCTAATATTCTGGGTCTTTATGATTCTACATATCCTTCCTTCCTTCCCAATAGTAATCAACCTTGTATTCTAGGCTTCAGGTGAACATATCTACCTACAAGACAGGTTATAGTCCATTGCTGAGAACAATCTGTAATTCCTTACTTCTATGACCTCATCTGTGGTATTTCTTGAGCCTAGAATAGCTTCACTCCTGTTTCTACTGTCTTAGTCTGTCTGTTCTTCAAGGATCTACTCAAATTCACTTCTTCAGAAAGCCTCTTTCTTTTTGCCCCCAATAAGTAGTGTTGTAGCCTCATCTCCATCTTCCACTATCACCATCATTCTGTATTTTCAGAATCCTATATTATAATGGCCACTAGAGTCTCCACCCCCTTCAATCTCAGCCACCTCCAAATGTACTTACCAGATTGCTGCCAGATGGATTTTTCCAAATGTGAGTCTCATGGTAGCATCTCCTGCCTGCAAAGCTTTTAATGATACTCTTTTGCATAGAATTAAACTCAAACTCCTCAGGATTGCATACAATAATCCGGACACACTATCTACCTCTCCAAACTCAAGTCTGGCATTTCCCAGTTTCATGCTTTATCCTTCAGCAACACTGAGCCTCATAACTTTTTCCAAACAAGCTACTGAGTTTTTTTGTTAATCCTTCCTTCCTGAGTCCTCTTCTTCCCTGTGTACCTGGATAGCTCCACCTAAATTTCACTCTGATGACAACTGACCTGTGACACTGTATTTGGTCATCTATTTTCTTTGCTTTCTCCACTCCAGACAAAATTAAGTACTTTATTCTCTTGACCTAACTAAATAGGGCTTGTATTATTTCAGTTATCAAAATGTACTTCATTTGCTTAGATTTTCTTTTTTTCTACCAGACTGTGAATGTTCCTAAAGGCAGAACTTACATAGTGGTTGAGAATACAGATGCTGGAGACAAAATCTGGGTTCAGATCTTACCTTTTGCTACTCACTAACTGAGAGATTTTATATATCAGTTAGCTATTACTACAACAATGCTGCATAACAAGTAACAAAAAATTGTCAGCAGGTTGTATCAATATTTTTTTGTTTGAGTCTGAGTTTACTAGTAGCTCTGCTGAATTAGGCCAAGTTGACTGATCCTAACTGGACTTGCTCATGCATCTGTGATCAGTGGTGGGTTGGCTGGGGCTGGTCACTCTGGGATGACCTCAACTGAGATAAGACATTTTTGCTACTTTTATCTTCTGACAGGCTTGCCCAGACTTGTCCTCATAGTAGAGGCAGAGTTTCAAAAGAATTGTAAAGGTATACATCACCTCTTGAGGGCCAGACAGGGAATAAGCAAAATGTCATATTTGTTCCAACCTACTAACCAACACCAATAAAGCCCAAATTCTAAAAGTGGGAAAATACAGTTGCTGCAAAGTCATATTACAAAGGGCATGGATACAGGGAAGCCGCTAACTGGGGCCACTTTTTCAATCTACCACATCTTGGGCAACTAAAATTTTAATAATTAACACATTATTTTAAAAGGCATTCACTATATGTCATGTCCTATTTTATACGCCAGGAATATAATAGTAAGTAATGCCAACAAAAATCCTCTTCTGAAAAAGCTTAAATTCCAGGGACAGGTAGTAGGTAAAAAAGAAAGTCAACTATATCATTTGTTAGTAGTGATAAGTGTTAAGGAGTAAATGCATACAAAGAAGGGAAGGAGGAGATGAGGACTTGAAATATAAAGGAAATTTTACAGAGGGTGACTAGTAAAGGGGACGTGAAGGGGATGCGAAGGGACGAGAGGACGGACTGTGGGGATGAGTTCCTCCTTGGGGAAGCCCTTGGAAGGTTCTGCAGGAGAAGTAACGTAGGAAGCTATTGTTATAATACCTTGTTACCCTGTCACAGACCTAACATTCTTCAGATCCAAAATGTGCCTGCAAACCTAGAGCAACTGGGTCTTTTTCGTTCCTGCCCACTTTCCTCCTCTCTTTCCTCTTCCCTTCATAGGGATGACACACAAAGTGTCCAGTACATACTTTCAGCTGCTACCCCGGGGGTCAATGCCTTAATTGCCACTCAGTTTCTCACAGGAACAGCACCTCTGGAACATATGTAAAAGCTACCTCTGAAATATAAAGCATCAGAATGACTCAACCTCTTTATATTATTTAAAGCAATTTTAGACATTCCACAGACAATGGGATGTAATGGAAAGAAAATGGAAGGTTCAGCATATTACTGAGTTCAAATGGCATACCTACTAATCACCTTAGGAAAATGGCCAACCTGGCCTCTAGCTCTGTACCATCATCTTGGATAGAAATACTGATCATGGCAAGGATTCCATGAGACAGTGTATGCCATCCCAGAACAGTGTCCAGAATATACAGTAGTCCCAAATCACAATGGGTGACTTGGGGATGGGGGAGATTTTAGGTGTGAGTGAAGCCTTAAGAAGATAAAATTTAAGTCAATTAATGCTAAAATGGGATTAATTCTGTTGTAGATCACTGGATCTGAGTTAAGCTAGACTGATGGGAAGCATCAGATTGGAGCTCATCACAGTGCTTTGTGGGTGGTTTGGACATTTTACAACTCTGAAAAATCTGATATCCACCCATAAACCCACAGTTTGTCTCTGCCCTGGGAAGACCGCAGCCCAACATCTGCAGAGTTGAGGTTACCACCTTTGGGTCTCCATGTGGTTAAACCTTCAAGATCAGCCTCTACGTCACTGCTGGAGCCCCTACTCTATCCCGATGGTCCTTCAGGTGTCAGGCTTTTTCTCCTTTTTGGTGCCATCATTTCCACTATCCTCAAATCCCCCAATTCTCTACTAGAAAAATGATATTTTTACCAAAAAAATAAAAGTTCAACTAACACAAACTCCAAACAACACTGTGAAATCATGTCAGTGTGTAATAAGGTTGTATATTATGGGCCCTGTATATAAACAACTTATTCTATAGATAAGATTAGAAGACAAGTTAAACAGGACAGGAACTTGGAATCAGTCTAATAGAACTGAATATAGCAACATTATCAAGGTGTTTTCTAGGACACTGGCATCAATTTTATAATATAGAGGAATATAGACATCCATTGAATAAGTATTCATCCTGTCCCTAGAACTGTATACATCAGGCATTATGGGATTAATTTATAAAACTCATCCTTGTTTTTTTGTTTGGTTTTTCTTCTTCTTCTTCTTCTTTTTTTTTTTTTTTTTACATCTGAGCCTAGAGCTATGGAAATTCATTCATTTAGTATTTAAGATTCAAAAAAATCTATTGAGCCATTAGTGTGTGCCAATAGTGTACTAGCTCAAGGGAATCGATTGCAAACAAGACAGATAAGGTCCATTATTTCATAGAGCTTATATTCATGAGTCTGTACCTGAGAGTAGGAGAAGACAGGGGAGGGGTTTTATTATAAAATAAGCAAGTCAACACACATACAACAACATAAGCTACAATGATTTCTATGGAAATATACAATAGTGTAGAGAGGAAGAGCATGATATAATGGGGAAAGGGTTGATGTTAATAGAAATAGTTAACATTTATTGAGTGCTTAGTCAGTGATAGGCACTGTATGTGTGGATCCACACTTACTTGGTGCTTCTAATGACCTATGAATAAGTACATTAATCTTATTCCCATTCAACAAACCAGGGGTCTGAGTGCGGCACAAAGTTAAGTTACTTAAGGTTCGCCTTGCTGCTAAGTGGCAGAACGGGAAGTTACTCCCAATATATCTGTTTCCAGAGCCTGGGGATCCCCCTGCCCATTACACATGAATGCAACCCAATGTGACTGCCATGGAGAAACTGAAGTCAAATGGAAATATTTTAGTAACCATCAGGAAGCTATTTCTAAATTTACATATTGTCAAGAACACAAATTTCCAGGGGTGGGTGGTGCATTTTTTTTCTTCCCTGCAATATAAAAGGTGAAAGAAAAAGAAGAGGAAAGTTAATGAGCAAGGTTAATTTAGTTCACATTTTTTTTTATCTGATCATTTTAGAGTAACAATGTGAGTAGTTAGGGTAGTTTTATGAGCCATATGTACATAATGGGAGAAGCAAATCCAAATTATTTTAAAAATAAGGTATTAATACACACCAATGTAATAATTATTAATAGTCTATTGTACTGATGATGACAGGAAAATAATGCTCTGGACTTGGAACGACAACTAACTTCACTTATAACATGTTGTATTAGAGTCTTTTATCATTGAGTTTTCTTCCTTCACCTCATATGGTATGACCTCTTTTCCCTGTTTCGAAAAGGGTCATTTTCCTTATGGATAACAAACTTTAGTTTGAGATTTTGAACTATGGCTTACCCATCCTCTCAAAATGCTCTTGTGGGCTTGAACGTGGACACACTAGATTTGGATAAATACTTGCTCCAAACATTGCATGAGACAGTCTAATTGGCGTCTGTACTTTGAGCCCTTTGATGCTACGAGCACAACCCTTAGGAGCTGATTCAGGGGTATCGAACTTCACTGCCTACAATTCAATGACTAGTAAATACATTTGATTAATTTAAGCATTTAATTATAATTATACATGTGGATTATCCCACTTAACTTTATGAGCTATCTCTACACGGCTGGTCGTTCTTATTCTACACAAAATTATCGCAGCTTGATTCCTAAGCCAAAGGTTCTCTGGGAAATCTTACATCTTTAATATGACAGTTTTACAAGTTGATCTGTTTTTGAAAAATAGGGTGGCAGCATGAAAAATGGATACGGATTCAGGTGTATATACTTGTGATTATACACATGACTTCACCAGCGGGAAGGCGGACATCAAGTTTAAGCCTCTAGTGACCATTCTTATGTACATCAGCGAGAACATGCATTAGAAGGAGACTAAGACTTTTGAAACCTAAGATTTGAGAACATTTCAAGTCAAAAAAATTATTCTGGGTTGTCAGCAAGTCTCGATTCTGATACTTGTTGATAGCGACTGGCCTGTCCCATAAATACAGTGAAAGGACGTGTGACTTCAGACCCACAGGCACGCACCGATAACCCAGCCTGACGTGGATATAGGCAACCCTTTATGTCTGTTCTGACTCTGGCTTTTGCAGCTGCTGTTTTCTCAGTGTTGTCTCCGGGGCAGTTTCCTGTTGCCATAGCTGATGGCCTGCCCACGCCTGCCTGGGGCTTTCAAGTGTCAACACACTCCCAGGCCGGCTGCAGTGGTCAAATGCTTGTTAATGAGATACAGCAGCCGGCGAGGGGTGAACCACTGAGACGCATAAAGGAATTGCGCTGGTGCAGGAAGCGATGCCTTTTGAATCTTTTCAGCAGGGTGAAAGCTTTCAAATCAAAGAGGGTATGTTGTATTCATTAATAAACCCAAGTTCCCATGCAGTCACATTAAAGCCAGCAGTTTAACTTTGCATCAGACAGGTGAATCCTCACCCCCCCCCCCCCCCCCGCCCCTGATTTTATCCTGGAAGACAATGAACAAGAAAACAAGGCTTTAGCTTGGAACAAAGCGGCACTTCCTCATCTGTGGGGCTGACCGGACTGCTAAACAAGCAGGGGTTGCCGCATTCTTTTCCAATTTATCCTTTTGTCTGTGGATTCATGTGTGTGTGCGCGCGCGCACACGCGCATGCACGCGTGCGTGCTCCAAAGTGCATAGCAACCACTCCTGCTCCCCTCTCCGGAGTCTTTTTTAGCTAGGGCGTTTCTTTTTTCCCTTTTCTTTCAAATCCTGACTTTCAGAAACAGAACTCACAACTTAACGGCTACTGGCGAGGAAAAGAAATACACGGATGTGGATGTGGGCCCACACTGTCTCTGTCCCAGGCGGAATAAGGCTGCGCACCTGTGCCCGCCTGCCCCATCGCGACCTGGAGAGGAGGCCACTTCTCCAGGGAGAGCGTGGAAACTGGCAGCATCATGAGACAGCTCCAACAGCTGGGAGAAGCCAGAAGGGAGGAGCGGGGGAGGATGTAGAAAGTCTCTAACTGGCAGGAAGTCCTGAAGATAGTGTTGAGGGAGGGAAGTATTATTATTCTTAAGTGCTACAAAGTTGCACTCAGAGAATGAAAATAGCCACAGTAAATAGCATCAGAGATGGATTATCTATTTTGGGGTCATCTGAGAGAATTCAGAATGAATGACAGTTTTAGAAGCAGGATTGTATAACTTGGACCAGCTGAGAGAGATATTCTTGCCTCTCACTGTCTCCATTTTTTTTCAACCATCTTATTTAGCTAATAATTCACCAGGGCTAACTCAGCACTCCAAAGCAAAGGCAGTATCTATGTTTTATCCTAATGACATTTTTAACTGCAAAGAAGACTAACTATCCAGAAAAATAGAGTGTGTGTGTAAGGGGAGGGGAGGTGCATTCTTCAAAGTGCTTCCGTTTTTAGGATATTCACAAATTGATTAATTTTAGGCTTCAATTCTTATGAGAAGGCCTTTAAGCTATAGAAAAAGAGAAATTAAAATCCCATTTGTTAGATCTTCATAACAACGTGTCAGACACCAAGCTAGGTAGACGCTTAAAAAAAAATGTGTATGCAAAAGGGAAGTCACAAAATTCTGCCCAAACTCAACAATTGATATTTGCTTAGAAGATACTGTCCAGTGACTGGTTTTTTAAAACCTCTGCCTGTACCCCAAGTTCTGAACACCTCTGAGAGGCTGCTGAGTCTTATCCTCTGGCAGCAATCATAGTTGACTCATTTGGAGCCATTACCTCTCCCCTGGCACCCAGGAATTTGTCTCTTTTCTTAACAGCATCCAGTCCAACGCCCTAAAATGGCAAACTGGGTATCCCCCCCCCCCCCCAGTAGCCTATAGCACTCCCTCCTGGCAAGGGCTGGAACACAGAAGCATGTATCCAAGCCCCATGAACAGCTCAGACTTGCACTCTTACCTATATTCCCTTGCTTTTGACTTCATGGATCTTAGTAGTTCTTGGAAAAAGCAAAACACTAAACAGCACAAAATCATTACAGTTACTATGTAAAACAAAACAGAAACTGCATCCCCCCAGTGCACACGTGCACTTAATGTACCTTTGGCATTTGATACACTACTGTGTTTTGTTCTGGGCTTTTCTGCCTCCCCCGACCAGCTCCAATTTACACCATATTCTCTCATTTCTTTTGCTCTCTTCTTTTTTTCCCCCCTTGACTAAGAAGGTTTTGACTTAAAACTGAAAGTATTCTAAGTGACAAGTAAGTAGCCCCTTCTCAAATAAAACTTGCAATAACGTGCCTGGATTATATTAAGGAATGCTGGAGGGGATCCCAAAAACCAGCATTTGAATAGTCAACCTGACAGACTCTGAGGACACCATTGAAAGGGCTCCTGTTACCTAACTGACTTAGAGCTGATCAGTGTAATCCTCAGCACAATACACTGTCTGACTTCAGAAACCTGCTGCCATACCCACCACCACCCCCCGTGGGGTGGGGGGAGCTGGAGGGAGCCACTCGGGGTGTCCCAAGCCTCTGCCTGGGTAAATGGGACATGAGCTGCCTTTCCCTCTGGCTCTGCTTCTCAACAATGAGAACCAAGACATTTCATAGAGTGAAATAACTTCGATTTATTAAAGTGAGTAACCTCAACATGGAGACACGAAGAGAGAGAAAACCACAGAAAGCCATCAATAGCTCGTGTCCAAATCCCAGGAAACAGAGTAGCAGTGAGAGTAAGTTTCTTGGCAGAAAAACCGGATTGGTCCAGAATGAAGTTTTGGGGAACCGTTTGAACCAGTCTGGACAGAATGAAAATGTTTCTAAATGAGCCCTTTGACTAGTTTTCTCCTGGACAAGGTAAAGACCAAATGAGGGGAGAGTAGAGGGGTGGATAAACCTTTTAAGAGTAACAAATTCTCCTCTGGTTATTTCTGAGAATTTCTGATAATTCGTCTCAAGACTCTTTGAAGCATTAGAATGCAGGAATAGATACTCGATGGCACTGACTCTTGTCACCTCCCGGATCTGGGTTGAATTGGTAAGTGGCATAATATCAGTCTCAGTATGAACAGCAGTACCTTCTGTCAGATGTCCCTCCCACTGAAGAAAAACGTCCCCAATATTTGCTACTGACACTTCTTAAAAAGAACACATCGGTTCTCATTTGAAACTCTTTAATCACAAAGAAAGGCACATACATTTACACTCTGGCCTTACTTTGTTTCTGCCCATGAGAAAGAGGACAGATACAGAATACCACTCTTTTATATTTATATCCTGCCAGCACAACTTAACAAAAATAAAGGATACCAAAGGGAAGGAGAGGCAAGAAGTTGAGAATTAGAAAGCATATTCTATGGTTTCAACATAATTCTGAGTGAGATTAATAATCTTCAATGGCTTGAATAGCAAGATGGTCCTGTTGACTATCAGCATAGGCTATGGTTAGATTACTATTTCTTATCTCTTGTTCAAAGCTCTACTTCAAAGGACTACTATCAATTGTTCAAGTAGACAGCAAAAATTTGTAATGCCTTAGAGCACTCAAGAGTGAGGCAACAATGAAAGAATTCTTTCTTGGGTTAGAGGTAGGTTTGATGCATGTTGAAGAGAAAATGGCTGCTAATCTAGTCACGGTGCCAAAGTACTGGTGAGTGACTCAGCACAGAAATTGTTCCCTGGAAAATTAAAGAACTTAATTAGAAGTCACAATAACAGAGTGTTTGGATCAAACAAATTAATTCAATGCCAGAAGAAGGGGGACATCGTATCCCATCAAACAATTCAATTTGCTCCAGTAATTTTCTTACTGATTCATTCATTCAACAAGTATTTATTGAGCAACTACTAGCTGCCATGCTCTGGTAAGGCATTGGCAAAACTGCAAAGAACAGAATAGCTGAGAATCCTGCCATCACAGAGCTTACATCCTAGAAATTACTACCATTTTGCTACACAATCACACTAGCCATGCAGAGACTGCCAAGATGGGCCTTGGTCAATCATCCTGGACATTTTTCTTTAAAAATTAACATTTTTTAAAAAAGATTTTGTGTATTTATTTGACAGAGATCACAAGTAGATAGAGAGGCAGGTGGGGGGTCGGGGGGGGGGGAGCAGGCTCCCGGCCTAGCAGAGAGCCCTAAGTGGGGCTCGATCCCAGGACCCTGTGATCATGACCTGAGCTGAAGGCAGAGGCTTAACCTACTGAGCCACCCAGGTGCCCCTAAAAATTGACATTTAATGTATAATGCTGAAGCCTTATGATTAGTCTAATCTACAGAAAAAAGATTCCTTTTCTGGGACATAGTACTGTTAATCACAGCTTAATTTGGTGGTGTATGTATGTGTAAGAAGAAGGAATTTTAAAATGTGGACTCCAGAAAATGGGGTTATTTTTAGGAAAGGGTGTTGGCCCTCCTGGAGGCACTCTATTTTCTTCCTCAAAATCACAGAGGTTCCAAAGGGCAATTATTTTCTAGAATCCCCTAAGATACTTCCATGTAGACCAAGTGCCTTCAGTTTACCCAACTTAAGGCAAAGGAGAAAAGCATCAAGAATATGCACCGAGTACAGGGAATTTATAATGAGGACTGAGTCTAAGGATACAAGAGAAGCCTATGTGTTACAAAGGAATGATGGATCTGGAATTTAAGTGTTTATTAAGTACTGATTCTACTAAATATTGTTTTGTGCATAGAAAGAGACCAAGTTCATTAGAGAAACAGGTATAACCTAGTGATGCTAAAGCTTAAAGTCAAAAAGTAGAAAGGCAGTATCCTTAAATATACACACATGTAAGTATATATATTTAAAATATGTATATATAAATATATATCTTATATATAAGCTATGCCTTGTTACATATTATATAAGCTTTGAAACAATAATAAAATAATCATTGGGACAAATCCTTATCTTTAAAGATAAGGATTAAAGGATTAAACACAGTATACTGTATTTTCAAGTGCAAGGACAACAAGGAAGTTCTCTGTAGAAAATGCCTATCTGTTTGAAGCACTTTCTTTGCCTTTCTTTCATTTCTCCACCTTTGCCTTGTGTTAGACCCTTCCCTCAGCAGTGCCCTAAAAGGTATGTGATCCTTTTGTTTTCCAACACATTCTCTTGAGGCAGCTAGTAACTTTTGCTCAGGATTTTAGACGGATTATAGCTGATTCGATTATATAAAACACTGCTTTTGTAGGTCGATGTCTATGTATCTGTTCTATATCCTCTTCTCCTCCATAGAGCACACTCAAAAAAACAACCACCACCACCACGCCCCCTCCCCTCAAGAAAACAAACCAAAACAAGCTAAAAACTCTAGTAGATTCATTGCAGGCTAATCCCAAAGGAGGAAGTTAACCCTTTGGTTTTTATCTCAGGTAACCTCCAGTTCAATATTCAGTTCCCATTCAATTTCAGTTTCAGCCATCTCCCTTAAAATAGAAATTTATGCCTCTTGCCAGAGTTGTAACATAAAAAAGGCTAAACCTCGTTTTTCTAAAATTATTTGACATCTATGCTATCGATGCATCTCTTCCAAACTATGTTTTATTTTCAGCTCTGGTTCAGTGAGTTTCACTGTTGGCATGCATTAAAACTTGTGTTCCCAAAGTGATGCCATTTCTTTTTCCCTTCATATTGGTCAAGACAGCAAAGGAAAACTAGACATTTTCTTTACATGATAGAAAATAACCCAACTAAATAATTCACATAAAAAAATTCCCTTTGGAAATTAGGAAGTCAAAGACACTTGGTTTTGCTGGGTAGTCAAAGGTCTGTGTTAAAAGCAGCTAGTCTTCTGCTCAGTATGACATCTCAGGGCATTGAGAGGCCTAGTGAGTGGAAAAGCATTACTTTTAGTTCTCTTGAGAATGAGGAAACACAAAGACTAGGTCCAGTTGATTGAAACGGGGCTGATGCAACGCACCGTCTCCTCAGTAGACTGAGTTGCAAGTTACATAAACCAGAAGGATGATTAATGTGTTCAGATTAGTCATGCCAAAATATGGTGTAGCAATCACCTACAGACATCCCGCTAAAGTCCATATTGCGCCCACTGTCCCAGAACCTAATGGATTGTTGGAAGGTATTGTTAAATACAGGTGTCCCTCATCTAGGAAAACAACAAAATTCCAAACCCTCCAAAGAAGTTCCTATGATATAGTTCACAATGCAATAGGATTTTCCCTGCAAGTTACCCTTAAGGTATAAGCTGCTTTATTCATGTAAGCATTGTTTGATTTGCAAAAACTTGAATTGCATTCAGTGTTTCTGGGGCACATTCATTGTGTAAAACAGTACATGAATTGAAATTTCACCTTTTATTGAGTGATTGGCACAGAGGAACTGAAGGGAGAATATTAAGGTTCAAATATCCATTTCACACGAAACCATGGAGAGCCAAGGATAAGCAATCTGACCACAGCAGCCACAAACGTAAAGACTGAACTCAACCATGATCCCATCTGAAACTTCTAAAATACAGTTTTCAGGCACTGCAACTTCTTAATCTATTGAATGTTGACTATATTGTGTGAATCATTCAACAGTCACAACTCAAGTTTGACCTTTCACTTTCTTATCTAGAGAAAATTTCATTTTCAAGTATCCAAGAATATTTAAACTATTCAAAGTATTTCAAGAGAACTTTTGGCACATGTCACCCAAGCTCAATAGCTAACAGTTGCTGCCACCTATAGGCCCAATTTCAAGAGAAGGAGCTGGGACTTGAGCAGAGGCTTGCAAGGCTTAACAAAGCAAGTTCTTCCTGCCTCAGGGAAAAAGACACAGTTGGTACCCACTGACTGTTGATCCTGTTTGCAGAGAAAAATAGATTTAGATATGACAAATTTCACTGGCTCCATCAACCACAATCTCTTTAAACCACCTGGGGAGGGGGTTGGGCTGCAGAACTTTAAAGCAGCAGCTCCTCTGCTCACAAAACAAACAAATGAAACAAAATGAAATCAAGTTACCTAGGTCTTCAGTCACATCACATTGTAATTGTCAGGGCTATACAATGATGTGAAAATAAGTGACAAGGAGAGATTTTCCTTTATGTCAGTTAGCATGTTATCACATGTGAGAGTCTGAATTGTTTTAGATATATTATCTCCCCTCTGGAGATGTTGTGAACTCCTCCCTGTGAGACCATACATCTATCTCTACCTATATCTATAGATGTGTATCTATATAATTATATAGATTATATTATTATATTTTAAAACTGTCTTCTAATCTTTAAACTGGCATGTGAAAGTAGTCATTATTGTTTCCATTTTACTGATCAAACAATTCCTAAGGCTGGGGCACCTGGGTGACCCAGTTCATTAAGCCTCTGACTCTTGATTTCAGCTCAGGTCGTGATCTTGGGGTGGTGAGACTAAGCCCCACCTTAGGCTCCATGCTCAGCAGAGCCAGCTTGGTATTCTCTCTTTCCCTCTGCCTCTCCCTGCATATACTCTCTCTCAAATAAATAAATAAATCTTAAAAAAGAAAAAATTCTAAGGCTGAAAGAGAAGGAAAAAATGGTATCCATACAACAAATTTCAGCACCTGGATGGCTGATTAACTGTACTCCTCTTGATTTTTGGCTCAGGTCATGATCTCAGGGCCATGAGATCAAGTGCCACCTCAGAATCTGTGCTCAGCAGGGAGTCTACTTGGGATTCCCTCTCCCTCTGCCACTCCCCTCCTGTCCCTCTCTGTAAAATAAATAAATCTTTAAAAAAAAAAAAGAAAGTTAAATCTCAGCTGAGGACTTTTTGTCCATCAGTAAATTGGAAATATCATTTTAAAGACCAGAAGACTTTTAAAATCTATATTTATATATCTAATACACACAAATGTATATGTTCATTCACTGAATATATTCTCAGTGAATAGCACACAACGAGCTTATAAAAATGTTAGCTCTGTAACACCAATTTTATGATACCTGCAAGTCATTTCATAATTGGACTTTTGTTTCTTTGTAAAGTGAGGAGCTTAGACTAAGTATTTTCTAGAGTCCTCCTAGACTAAATGTTCAAGCACAACGTTTTTGAGTCTAGTATACTCTCTACCCATACCAACTGGACCCATTTCTGTATTTGAGCTACACTTATGCTGGATAAATGGTTGGCAATCAATGCCCTCCTGCGATGTGTTCCCTCTATATTCCAGGACACTGCAAGACCAGAGGAGGAGGAAAGTCTTCATGGCTGATGTCCATTTCACTCTTTCTAATACAATTGTCCCCTTGTTATGAGCTAAATTGCATCCCCCTCAAATTTTATATATTGAAGTCCGGATCCCCAGTATCTCAAATGTAACTGTATTCGGAGGTAGGACCTTTGAAGAGTTGATCAAATTAATATGAGGCCATTAGGGTGGGCTCTAATCCAATCTGACTGGTGTCCATATAAGAGGAAATTTAGACACACATGAAGACACAGGGGTATGTACCGACAGAGGAAAGATTATGT
Source organism: Taxidea taxus jeffersonii (assembly GCA_003697995.1). Taxonomy (NCBI): domain Eukaryota; kingdom Metazoa; phylum Chordata; class Mammalia; order Carnivora; family Mustelidae; genus Taxidea; species Taxidea taxus. Next base: position 170,110 of record ML106145.1, on the reverse strand, counting down.
GAGAATATGGTGAGAAGTCCCTAGAAAAAGACAGCATTTGAGCCAAGAAGAGAGGTCTTAAACAAACAAACTAATCCTGCCAGCACTTTGATCTTGGACTACCAGCCTCTAGAATGCAAGATAGAATGCAAGAAAATAAATTTCTGTTGTTTAAGACCCTCAGCCTGTGGTATTTCGTATGGTGGCCCTAGCAAATTCATATAACTCTTGACCTAACTCTGACTTTGAACAAATTACTTAAGTTCTCAGATTTCTTATCAGAGAAATACAGATAAGAAATATATAAATATATAAATACAGATAATACTTTGAAAGTTATAAGATTTTAAAATGTGATGTATATAAATGGCTTCCTATGTTGCTAACACAAAGTATTTACTCAAACATTAATTCTTCCACTTCCTGAATTCCGCCTCTGCTGTCAAGTGAACTTGAATAATCTTTGGAACGTAATTTAACTTTTTTTTTTCTCCCAGTAGTCACTTGGTCTATGTGTACATAACTTGACAAAATATTTTAAAATAAATATTGATATGTAATATCTTTTGTGAATATACATTAAATGTAATTAGTTATATTTAACAAAATATTTTGTTGGAAAGAATATATACAAAATCAAAACTATCTTAATCCAGACTGTATAGGTACCATATCCTGGTGAATTCTTCATACAGACTTCACCACTTAGGAAAACACTTTAAAGTCTAACTGTTCATTCAGATCTTACCTTAGGCATACATGTTTGCTAACCTAAAAGCCTAATATATGATCAAGATCATCTTAATATTTTTTTTCTCTTCCCACCTTCTAGCAAAGGCTCAAAAATGTTGGAGCTTGCTTCTCTTATACTTACCCTCTTCTCTCCTCCCACACTCTGCCTTCAATTATATCCCAATCCCTGTCTTATTATTAAGTGTACAGTTAATTCAGTATCTTCCTTATACATTTTTAAAAATTTACTTCTGCAGATTTTATGAACTAGCAAGGCTTAAGGATAATAAAATAATAAAAACAAAATCAATACCTATACTTGTAAAACTATACTAATTCAAGGAAGCAAAACTTTCAATAAGAACACCTTTACCTTTTTTATTCTTTTGGCCCAATTCCATGATATTTTTATTTCTCTTTCCTCCCTTCCCCTCAGAATTCAAACCCAAAGCAGATTCTTCCCAGAAGTCCATGAAAAAAGAAAAATAATGAAAACAAATGTTAAGTTAAACTTTTTGCAAACTTTGGAAAATGAGCTGTTCTGGTTCATTTCAAATTTTTTGGCAAAGCTCCAAAGTCAAATAGGAACCTAGATTATATATCCACAGTGAAGAGTGGAGAGGGTACATGGTAGAGATCTGACCAATTTCCATTTAATTAAAGAGAGTGCTAGCTTTGGTAATAAGGTAAAATCAGAAGTTTTCCTCATATAGAACTTAGGGAATTTTAATTATTATAGCTGCACCATCTAAGATAATAAAGTAATAAAGTTTTCAAACTGACAAAAGCTAGCATAACATGACAAAATTTAAAAAAATCTTAACTTTACCATAAATGGCAAACACATAAATGAGAAAAATAACCTGAAAGAAAAAGAGGCAAAACTTAATCTAGTTCTTTAGGTACGAGTAGCACCAAGTATGACTAGTTATTTGAGAAACAGCAGTCATATAAAGAGGGACAATTCAAAGAAGAGAACATTTATTAAAATTCCAATTAGTATCTTTGGTGGACACTGTTGTTTAGTTGACTCAATCCCATTTGCAATTCCTTTTTTTAAAAACCTTCCAATGATTAGTCTATGGTAGCCATGTGGCCCAATTCTGGACAATGATCTATAAATAGAAGTCACTGAGGACTTTCTGGGGAGTTTTTGTGTGTTTTTCTCCCACCCATTTAGCCTTAAAGGGCATTTTTAAAAATAGTTACCTTTAGGTAAAAATAAAATCTATGGATTCAGTTCAGTCTTTTGTCTTTATCTCTTCTTGTTTGGAACCTGAAAAGATGCCTAAAAGGGTAGTAGTTCTCTTATGACCATTTAGAGATAAGCATGTTGAACATGGCAGAGCCCCCAAATGGAGAGATCTTCTTTACTAAATCAACTTCAGTCTGCCTATCCCCAGATTCTCACCTCAAGGGACAAACACCCTTGTTAACCAAGCTACGGTAGTTGGATTCTCTACTGCTCATCACCAAACACACTTATAACTGATACAAGGTCCTCAACGTGATTAATAAAGAAATTCATCCAGAAAACAAGAACATGTTGTTGTGAAAAGGGAAGAACCAGGTAACCTGAAAGAATTCTCGTGATTGCAACATAACATTGGCAAATTTTTAAAAATTTGGAGGGCTAAAGGGTAGAGGTAAAATCAATTTCTCTGATTATAAGACAAAAAGCAGAGATATAAATCTAACAGTTCATAGAAATGGAAGATAAATTCAGTGGGCATGAAATCTGGCCCTGTAAGATCTCCAGAGAGAAAAGAGAAAACAAATGAGAGAATAAAATTTTTAAAAATAGAGAAATTAATTTTTCCCCTGAACTGAAATACAGCATAAATGCCAAAATGAAAGGAACCACTCCAAGTGTCAAACATGAGTGGAAGAAATACCTATGCCTTAGCACTTTATAGTGAAGCTTCAGAATTCTCAGAATACTGAATGGATCTACTAAGCTTCTAGGAAAAAAAGCATTTCATCTATAAAGAAATTCTCATCAGACTGTCATCATCAGAAGATGCTCTTAGAAAATGTAGCAACATATTTCAGGTTTTATAGGCAAATGATTTTCAATATAAAGTTGTACATTCAGATGAACTATTATTTGGGTATAAGGATATGATAAGAGTCTGACTCCACTCTTGGTATTTTACCCCTGACACTTTTCTATCTCTACCCTTCTCTCTCCCTCACTTGCCCCACATCCAGGCAAATCTATAAAAAAACCATGTACTACCTCTCTGCCATTTAAATGGCAATGGCCAAGAAGTTCGTACCTTCCCTCTGACCTTACTCTGTAACCTTCACTCAAGCCATTTCTAACTGGCTTGGGTAACTGTCATCCTATCTCCCCAGAAGTCTTCATTATGTGAGTAATAAATGTTTCACACCATGTTGATGTATGTCTGACATCATCGATTTCAACATTTAAACTGATTTTGCATGGGAGATTGATTCTGCTCACTTTGAGGCAACAATAAACTAGATGCTAAAATAAATATATTACCTAATATACAAAGGCTTGAGGAAACCCAACTTTCTATGTATCTTTCTGAAAAAACAAACAAACAAAACAAAAACCACCACCACCACCAACAAAAAACTATTGATGATGTTCTCCAGAAAACTGTAAATGTTCCCAGGGTGACACCCATCTTAGAAAAAGAAATATGTTTCAGGACAGAGAAGACTTAATCTAAGAATACAATGCAAATAAATCCTAGGATTTATATAGCAAGACCATAAATGAGTTAGACCAAATTAGAGCCAGAAGCCAGAACTCCAAATAGCAGAATTCTTAGAATAACTTCAAGACAAATGGCATGATCAAAAAATTTAAATTTCTTAGTGACATAGGCATGTTTCTTATGTCAACAAACATAGAGGCAACTGAAAACTTGAAGCTGAAAAATTGAGCTGAGAGAAAAGCTCAATTAAAAAGTTATCATTCAAATGGAAAGAAAATGAATTTGAGAAATGATTTTGAGCAATTGATGATATGAAATACAAACAAAAGAAAAAGAATCCATCTGAGTTTGATATCTACTTAGTGATACAGAGTCATTTCTTTCTCTGTGTGTCAAATCATACTATTTGGTTCTTCAGATACAAATTTATAGATATTACATGATGAATACTCTATTACTTTTCAATTTTAGAATCAATGTGTAAATAAATCATAGAGATATAGGTCCAGATTAACATGTCATGAAAAACCTTAATGAAAATATCTTAGTTAACAAATGCCTGAAATAAAGATGGAGAGGGTAAGAGGCTATAAGACTTAGATATTGTGTATGTACATATACACACATGAAAGATATGTATATATAAAAGATTTTGTGACAACATACAATCTAATTATGATCTCTTTAAATGAATGGAAGTTTTTAATTTTAATGATGCCTAAGTATCAATCTTTCCCTGATGATGCCATTCTGGTCCTGTAATTTTCTTTTAGGGAAGTTTTAAATTACAGATTTGATTACATTTATAGGACTATTCTGATTTGTCTGTTTCTTGTTATGTCAGTATTGATAAATTAATTTTTAAGGAATATGCCCATTTCATAGTTGTTAAATTATTATAATAAAGTTGCTTATGTTGTCTTCTTTCTATGTGTATATATATTTGTGTACATATCTTAATTTTTTAGTATTAAGATATATACACACAAAATCTTAATTTTTAAATTTACATATATGTGTATAGCTATAAAATACATAAAGTATTGCCATGAAGAAAATATTGACAAACTAATATCTAAAAAGGGTAAAAGACAAATATTCTGTTTCCTTACCTATATAATAAGAAAATAATATCTACTCCAAAGTTAAATTTAAAAAATCTTTGTAGGGACGCCTGGGTGGCTCAATTGGTTAAGTGGCTGCCTTCAGCTCAGGTCATGATCCCAGCGTCCTGGGATCGAGTCCCACATTGGGCTCCTTGCCCAGCAGGGAGCCTGCTTCTCCCTCTGCCTCTGCCTGCCACTCTGTCTGCCTGTGCTCGCTCCTGTGCTCTCTCTCTGTCTGACAAATAAATAAATAAAATCTTTAAAATTAAAAAATAAATAAATAAAAATTAAAAAACCTTGTAAAATTAAACATAAAATGAAGCAATTAATATAATTTTATTCTCACCTAATATTTAGAAGATCCATGTGAGGAGTAATTAAACAAATATGGATGATATAAAGACTTAAAAAAACATGGACTAGTCCAAATTTTCATCTTTCAACTAGATGAATTGTTGTTCTGTGAGTACAGCCAGGAGGAGAAAGAAAAAATGAAAATAAAATTGCCAATGTAGACAGAAGATATGTTCTTCCAAATAAATTTAAGCCAGTGCAGAAAATACAGTCCATATTTACTAATACTCACTATTATCAACTCTTTACTCTATCAAGAATATGCCAACTATTTTCTAAAAGAAGAATGTCGTCTGATCTCATAGGAAATATGGTAGATCCAAAGCTACCCAGATAGAGAAAAAAAAACCTCTGATTTTTCAGCTACGGAAAAGTCTCTTCATTATTAGTATGCACATATCATTTTTATCTGCTAAATGACACTGACACTAAAACCTAATACCTCAGTTGAAAATCTATGTGTAAAATATAATAAAGTAATGCCAGAATATAAAAATCATATTCACATTTTATATGATTTATATATGATTTATAAATGATATGATTATATATGATTTATATTCACATATAAACATTTTGTAGCACTAAACAATATGAATTTGTTTTAGATGGTTGCCAAAGAAAATTATTTTAAGATTAGTCATTGGTTTTGACTCCAAAGCTGACAACAGTTTATAACATCAATTTTGTATTTATTTAAAATGTTGGACATGATTATACATTACCTTGAAAATTCCTCACAGTTCATGAGTTTGTTTGGCACCTATGCATCTTAAATAGATTATCGGACATCATTAAAAGTATGATGGACAGATGTCTAAATGAGGTGCAGCCAGCCACCAACCTGAACTAGACCCCAGAGTGGCTTGCCTATCTCAATTTCAATAATTTTATACAGAAAATAATCCGACATGAGGGGTGCCTATGGCTCAGTGGGTTAAAGCCTCTGCCTTCGGCTCAGGTCATGATCCCAGAATCCTGGGATCAAGCCCCACATCGGGCTCTCTGCTGATCGGGGAGTCTGCTTCCTCCTCTCTCTCTCTGCCTGCCTCTCTGCCTGCTTGTGATCTCTGTCTGTCAAATAAATAAATAAAATCTTAAGAGAGAAAAAAGAAAATAATCCTATATGAAACTGGTCTTCAATCTAAATGAACAATAAGAGTTGCAAAAAAAAAGTATTGGAGACATCTATTAATGGTATTTTAACTTTTAATTCATATCCTAGAATTCATCTATGAATCTTATTGTTCTTTAATGACTTAGAAATTGATATGCAGAGAAATGTGTTTTGTTTTTGTTTTTAGTGAGCTAGCTCTACGCCCAATGTGGGGCTGAACTCATGATCCCAAGATCCCAAGATCAAGGGTCTCATCCCCTACCAACAGAGTCAGCCGGGCTCCCCCAGAAATGCCTTTAGTAATAGGGAGTATTGGCTGACACTATGCTCCCAAGTTTTTGCTTCCTTATAAAACCTTAATTCTCTGGGGGTGCCTGGGTGGCTCAGTGGGTTAAAGCCGCTGCCTTCGGCTCGGGTCATGATCCCAGGATCGTGGAATCGAGCCCCATATCGGGCTCTCTGCTTTGCGGACAGCCTGCTTCCTCCTCTCTGTCTCTGCCTCTCTGCCTACTTGTGATCTCTGTCTGTCAAATAAATAAATAAAATCTTTAAAAAAAAAAAAAAACAACTTAATTCTCTGGAATTATTGAATATGCTCTTATTTTATTTTAGAGATTTTATTTATTTATTTGAGAGAGACAGAGATAGTGAGAGAGAACATGAGCGGGGAGGAGAAAGAGAAGCAGGCGGTCTGCTGAGCAGGGAGCCCAGTGTAGGACTCGAACCGAGGACCCTGGGATCATGACCTGAGCTGAAGGCAGATGCTTAACCTACTGAGTCACCCAGGTGCCCCAAGTTCTTCTTTTAAAGGGCAAGTGGACCCTTTCTACAGAGGTAGAGCCTTCCTTAAATTCTGTGTTGAAACTCTTTTTTTCCCCTCTTCTTTTTTTGAGACATGGAGCTTTGGATTATTCAATGTGAAAATCAAGATCTCTTCTGGAATTGCAAGATCTTAAAAGATGGGGACGCAGCCATGAAGGCAACTGTTTTCCTGTGGCTGGAAAGTAGACCTAAAGGGCTCAAAGTTCAGGTGAATGGGTTCTAAGAGGAAAGTGGAAGTGAGCAAGGCCAAGGACAAGCTGGAGTAGAAATAGGGGGTGGAGAAGCACATTTAGGGGGGGAAGTTGACAGAGAATTGGCTGGGGTAGGGAGACTACATTTGTTTCATCACTTTTTATAAGAGCCACACATGTGCCATTGTTAGAGGCTGCATTCTAAACACAGACAGCCCCAGGCTAGAGTAGAAAAAAATGGAGTGGACTGAAGGGGAGAGAATGACCATTATCTTCCAAAATTCCATCAAGTTAGTTGCCGTGTACCACTCAGCTTGAAGAAAATAAGGACTCATATTAAAACTTGTCTCCAAAATAAATTTCTGTTGCAATATTCAATTAACTAATGTGAACAGCTATTCATTTCCTAAGGTATTATATTCCACAATTCAAATAAGATAATAAATAACTTTAAAATGAATAAACCTGGTGTTGTTCTTTGTAGGCCAAAGTTTGCTAGGATATGCAAAACAAACCCCTGAATAACTAAAGAAAAATGGAGATTCATTGATACATTAAGAATCATTTTAAAAACAACTTTTTGGGGCATCTGGGTTAAACAGGCGACTCAGTTGTGGCTCAGGTCATGATCTGGAGGTTTGGGGATGGAGCCCATCATCAGGCTCAGGCTCTGTGCCCAGTGGGGATTCTGCTTGAGGATTCTCTCTCCCTCCCCCTCTGCCGGTCATTTCAATCACACGTGTATGCGCTCTCTCCCAAATACATATATACATACATACATATAAACTTTTTTTCCCTTTCACTTTCTGAGAAACAGTATTTTAATAGTAGGCTTTGGTATTCCTTCAAGATAAGGAAAATTCTTAACAAGTAACTTTTGTACAGCTTTGGAATTCGAACTCTTGCTTCCAATGAGAATCCATGGATGGTGTCTATGAACTTTCTGGAATTATATAAAAATATTGGCCTTAAAAGCATTTTAATTAATTTTTTTTCTGAGAGAATATTCACCAGTTTATCAGATTCTCAAAAGGAATCCAGTATCACCAAAATGGTTAAAATCACTAGCAGTCCCCAGAGGAGGCCACTCCAATCTATTGGAATAGACCACACTGGAGACCCTCCCCACTGAGCTTCTGCAGGAAAGAACCAATCGTTCCCATCAGGCTGCCCTTCCTCTCCCCAGCGGGAAGTACTTCTTTGTCTCAAAAGCAGGGAGAGATGCCACCCTCTCTCTCATGACTGCCAGTTACGTGGAACAAATAATGGGTAAGCATGCCTCTTCTTTTCCTTCTTTCTTGTAAGGAACATAGGAATCAGAGTCCTGGATCTGCCTTCTGTGGGGCTGGAGAGAGAGGTCAGGATGCTTTGTGCCACAGACCATAGTCTGGTTCACAGATCCAGCTCTCTTTGCAGAAGGGTTGCAAGGCCGTGTTTTGAGGACCCATTTTAGAAGGCTCCTTGGCTTGGCCTTAGGGTATTGCTACATTCTTTGATTCAGCTTTAATTTGGGAGCCACAACTTTAAGAATTAGACCTCCGGGGGGCACCTGGGTGGCTCAGTGGGTTAAGCCACTGCCTTCGGCTCGGGTCATGATCTCGGGGTCCTGGGATCGAGTCCCGCGTCGGGCTCTCTGCTCAGCGGGGAGCCTGCTTCCCTCTCTCTCTCTCTCTCTGCCTGCCTCTCTGCCTACTTGTGATCTATCTGTCAAATAAATAAATAAAATCTTAAAAAAAAAAAAAAGAATTAGACCTCCATTAAGATGGAGGTGGCTTAGTCGGTTAAGCGTCAGCCTTTGGCTCAAGTCATGACCTGAAGATCCTAGGATCAAACTCCACATCATCCTCCTTACTCAGCAAGGAGCATGCTTGTGCCTCTGCCTGCTGCTCCCCCTGCTTGTGCTCTCTCTCTGACTAATAAATGAATAAATCTTGAAAGAAACAAAGAAAGAATGAATGAATGAATGAATTGGACCTCCATTCATATTGTTGCTTCCCCATCTCGATTTCAGTGTTTCTTCTTCACCAGTTAGAGCCCAGAAGGGTAGTTAAGCACATACCTGAGAATCCAGAACTACCGTCACAACCTCTAGAATAGCCTCTGCCATTTGCAGCCTATTTTCACATCTATTATCTCCTTTACTCTTTGCAATAACCCTGAAATTTAGGTCCAGTATTATTGTTACCGCCGCATGAAAACTCCTCAGGTGGAGGTGGCTGCTGACGGGCAAGGCTGAGGTTTCCAGGCAGATCACTGGACTCCAAAAGAATTGTTGTTTACGTTTCCTTATCCTCACACATACAAAGCCAAGGGTCAGTCCCCTGAGGGGTGATATGTGCCCCTAGAGTCCATTCAGAGATCATGATCTGATGAGAACCTGACATCCTTCCAGGAAAAGTGTTTTAAGTGGCCGCCTTCAGGGAGTCCCTTTTCCCCTGATCCTTAAAAAGCATTGCCTTCAATACAATACAAAAGTGATCCAAAGTGAGACCTAACTTCCCGAAATACACAGAAGCCCATGTTAGAATAGGTAGGATACGGATGCTTTAATTCCCACAGATGAGGACCAGAGAAAGAAACTAAATTAACTCATTCCTGACTAGCCCAATAATACTGAACTATAATTAATGTCTCTTGGCTGATGAGAAGCAGGATATATGTCCCAAAGGTCTGTGAGGGCAAATGGGAGATCAGGCCCCACTATAATGAAGCCATCCTTTAATATGCTTTTGTTACCTGTTTATTTGTCTAAATTCCCACTAGGTTCCTTTGTTATTAAGCATCCTCATGGCTGTATCAGTCTCTCTCTCTTAGGCCACTTTATCCCAAGCTCCTCCTCCTTTTCTGCTCTCCTGTCTCAGCTAGAAGCCGTCTCCTCTCCTCTCTATTCTCCTGGGCTCGGAGCAACCTGGCTTTTTACTTGGGCAATCTTATAGGCTGCTTTTTGGAAGGATTCCCTAAGGAGAGGATTCTATGAGAGACAAGAGGAGCTATACCACTATCTAGGCAGGAGGGACTGCTTAATAACTGGGATATGAAACGGGGTTAATATGTGATTTAAAACATAGCTTTGGGGGCACCTGGGTGGCTCAGTGGGTTGGGCCTCTGCCTTCAGCTCAGGTCATGATCTCAGAGTCCTGGGATCGAGCCCCACATTGGGCTCTCTGATCAGTGGGGAGCCTGCTTCCTCCTCTCTCTGCCTACTTGTGATCTCTCTCTCTGTGAAATAAATAAATAAAATCTTTAAAACATAGCTTTGGAGACAGAGATGGACGTTCCAATATTCAAATCCCAGCCCTGCCACATATACTTTGTCTAGATCTCTTAAGTTGGCCAAGCGTCACCTTGCTCATTTGTCAGTATGCAGATAACTGCGCCTGCTTCTGGCTGGTCTGAGAGCAGTGGTGTTTACAATCCATTGATCACAGCCCGTTACAGGGTTCTCTGTTCCTTCTCCGCTCCTGCTGCTTTGACCAGCCAAAAAGGGGGGGGGGGGCTTCTCCCTCTCATTGCTATGAGATTAAATGAAATAATATATGTAAAATGATTTCTACAATGGTTGATAATAGGTGTTTAATAAAGGAAAAAGAGCATTTTTTAGCATAAACAAAACTGTTTTATTGCCATTTATCTCAGTGATGGGTGCTCGTGTGCCATGTCATCCCCTGCCCTCAAAACTTCTTAAAGGAAGATCTTTCATTTTATATACCTTTGCATTTTTCTTAATACTCTGCAGTTTACGTAGAGACCCCATAAATTTTGTTGAAAGTAATAAGGGATTTGCATGTCATACCACATCCTCACTGTAGGATTGATCTCATTATTTAGCTATGACACCTGCCCCTCACATTCAAAGTTGATGCCTCTGACCTATCACAGACTGTATGTTCCACAGAGCCTGGAACAGTGACGGTCTCCCAGCTTCACTGCTATGCTTCAGGACTAATGAAATGAAGCTGCAGAGCCCTGGTCAGGCTGAGCAACCTGAGGAAGACAGGGAAAGGCATGGGGCTGCTCCACTTCCCCCTTGTCAGCATTCTGTTCAAGGGACCCAACAGAGAAGGGATGGTGACCTCGGGAGTAGAAGGCCACCAGTCTGAGAGGAAGACTCATTCTACCTACATCTCACCATGGCCAGAATTCTTTTACTCAGTACTTTGTTTTTTAGAGGAGGAGGATTAATAAAAAAGAGTAGGGGGAATAAAATTCTCCATCGTAGATCTTCCAAGGGCCTATTTTGAGTGAGCGACCCTTCCTTTGCAACAGAACAGTTTAAATCTCCAGGGGCAACTGTTTTTAATGATGGTCAGTGTGAATCGGGCTTTTCCAAAATGTACATTGGATCAGACTGCCCATGGTTCAAAAAGGCACTACATTTTTAAACGAAATTTTTTAAAGGTATTCATAAACAAGAAAGTGCTTTTATGAGAAGACTAGTCCAAGATAGATACATTCTATCCAAGCAGAAAATAAATTTTTTTTCCACTTTAACTGCTAATGAATCTGAGTTTTTTGTTTGTTTTTGTTGTGTTTTGTTTTCTAAGTGCCAAATGACCTCTGCAAAGAGTCTTCCTGCTGATTCTGAATGAATCAGTGGCTGGTAATGCCATTTAGCATTCCCCATTGAAGATGAGTCTGCAAGCCAGTCTGACTTGATTAGAAACCAGTTGACAGTACGTGTCTTCATATTGCAGGAAACCCTGCAGAATGTGCCTGGTGTGTTGAGAAAATCCCATGTTTTGTAAATAACCTCCCTCAAGTCTGATCTGAAAGTGCTCTCTTCCTGATTTCATCAATAAGGTTACTATGTGACTTTAAAAAATTCCACTGCTCTAGGAAAACTTCTGTTTCCTTTTATGCCCAGATTTAGCAGGTTTTTCAAAGCCCTTCTTATTAAGAAAAGTTGTGGCTGGAAAAATGGATAAGTAGTTACAACTATTCCAGGAAACTATAAATATTCTGGTTTAAGCCATTTAAGAAATTATCCTCTCCTTTATTGTCTCCCAGGGCCCACCTACAACCAGGTCCTGCCCTCCCAAAATGAAGTGGATGGTCCTAAATGATCATAGGTGGGTTTTAAAAAATAAACACAAAATTAGTTTCACACCTACTTAGACAGCTTAGAATTTTAATGTGTGAAGTATGCCAGGACTCTGCAGTGAAATAAAGCTTTGCATTCAAACTGATGTCGGCCAATCAGAAAACAGTACACAGTGCTGCCCATTTCATAATTAGGGAGCATTACTCCAAGTTCTAGATTTTACTTATTAATGAATAAAGCATTTCTTGACCCAGTTTTGCCATTTATTCGTAAGGACCTTGTTTTCAAAGAGTGTTAAAATAGCATGAAGGCCCTGATTTATGCCCACCAAATCCAGGAAATTCAAAGTTAATCCTCAGAACTATTTGTGTCTAGTTTTGCAGCAAACATTCTATATAAAACTGTGCTCTGTTCGAGGATAACACAGAGGAACGAGACTAAAGCATGATTGCCTGCAAGCTTGAGTTTTTTAGCATCAAATCTTTAGATAGTATGCCAACATGTTTTCTACTGCATTTTTGTCTCAGCTGTAGCTTTATTTCAGTCTTTTTTTTTTTTTTAAAGATTTTACTTACTTATTTGAGGGAGAAAGAGAGAGAGACAGAGTGAGAGAGCATGAGAGGGGAGGTCAGAGGGAGAAAGAGACTCCCCATGGAGCTGGGAGCCTAATGTGGAACTCGATCCCAGGACTCGGGGATCATGACCTGAGAAGAAGGCAGTCACTTAACCCACTGAGCCACCCAGGCACCCGCCTTATTTCAGTCTTGCTCTTCTGTCCTTGGCTCACACCTTTTGACGTCCATGAGACTTTATCAGACAGACAGGAACAATGTGCACCTTTGACTGGGGGTAGGAACCCTCAGAGTCTGGCAAGTGAAAACATGTCCAAAGGGTCCCTTTTTTTCTCCTTTCCCAAATCCTCTTCCTGGAATCATTTTTAAACATGCCAGATATTGGCAAAATGTTCTTTGTGAAAAGAAAAGACCACCAAAAACAACTGGAATGCGATTCAATAGACCATCATTTCTGTTCCTTCCCCCACCGAAGGCCATCTGGCTCCCTCCATCAAGGTAGTCAGAACCCTACTTATCCAGCCTACAGTTGACATTCAGAGGCCACCGCTTTCAGCAGATTATCCCCATCTTTGTGTCCCAGTCTCTTCAAGTGTGACATTCAGGGAAAAGATTCAGCTTTCTAAGGTCTCCTCTTGTCTTGAAATGCTGTCTCTTTGTAACCTCCCCAGTACAGAGTGACTTTCCAGCTCTGAACTTCAAGAATATTCTTCAGTCCTACGCATCTGTGCACAACATTTACTACTTACGTGAGCTCAAGTCCCAGCTTTACCACGTGCTAGCCTGGAAACTCTGAGCAAGTTACGTAATCCCTTAACTTCAGTTTCCTCATCCGTGAAATGCTGGTCATGATGGTTGTGGCATACATTGCAGAATTGTTTCAGGGACTTCAGAATAGAACACACACAAAGAGCTCACCACAATGGCTGGCAATAAGTGCTCAATAAATTTTAGTTAGAGCTACTTCTAGCTATTTTTTTCATGTATAAGTTCCCTATCATCCCAAACGTGATCATAAGCTACTTGAGACTGAGAATGCATGATGTTTATGTGCCCATCTTGCTTATAATCATGGCCTAAAAATAGGAATTGAACAGTGGTTTGTTGATTTCTTGATAGTTGCAACTTTGTGTCTGATTTTCAATCATTAACTATCCTGTCTTGAGTTTTTCTATGTATGAAGATATGAATTCTGCCAATTCAACCCTTAAAACCATATGAAGTCTACCAAAAAATTATTAGAAGGATTATAGTAAAGTTGCAGAATATAAAATTAATGCCCAGAAATTGGTTGTGTTTTTTTAACAATAATAATGAAGTAACAGAAAGAGGAATTAAGAGAAAATCCCATTTACAATGGTAGCAAAAAGAATAAAATGCCTAGGAATAAATTTAACCAAGGAGGTGAAAGACCTGTACTCTGAAAACTATAAAACACTGATGAGGGGCACCTGGGTGGCTCAGTGGGTTAAAGCCTCTGCCTTCAGCTTGGGTCATGATCCCAGGGTCCTAGGATCGAGACCCAGATCAGGCTCTCTGCTCGGCAGGGAGCTTGCTTCCTCCTCTCTCTCTGCCTGTCTCTCTGCCTACTTATGATTTCTGTCTGTCAAATAAACAAAAAACAAAACAAAACAAACACTGATGAAAGAAATGAAAGATGACACAAATGGAAATATATCCCATGCTCATGAGTAGGAAGAATATTAAGAGGTCCATACTATCCAAAGCAATCTAGAGATTCAAGGCAATTCTTATCAAAATACCAACACATTTTTCACCAAACTAGAACAAAATGATACTAAAATTTGTATGGAATCACAAAAGACCCCAAAGCAATCTGGAGAAAGAAGAAAGATAGAGGTATCACAAGCCCGGATTTTAAGATATACTACATAGCTATAGTAATCAAAACAGTATGGTACTGGCACAAAAAAGACAACAAAAAAACATGCTTAGATTAAGACACACAAAAAAACATGCTTATATGGTCAATTAATCTACATGAAAGAAGACAATAATATGCAAGGAGGAAAAGACAGTATCTTCAATAAATGCTGTTAGGAAAACCAAACAGTACATACAAAAGAGTGAAATGGGACCACATCCTTAACTCACACACAAAAATAAGCTAAAGTGGGTTAAAGACCTAAATGCAAGATTTTAAACCATAAAAGTCCTAGAAAAAAAAAACACAGGCAACAATTTATTTGATATTGGCCTTTTTCTAGTTAGGTCTAGAAACATTTTTCTACATAGCTCTCCTCAGGCAAGGGAAACAAAAGTAAAAATAAGCTATTGGGACTGTACCAAAATAAAAAGATTTTGTACAGTGAAAGAAACGATCAACAAAACAATAAAGTAACTCACTGAACAAAGATATTCACAAATGATATCTCTAATAAGGGGTTAATATCCAAAATTTATTTTTTTTACTATCTTATTTATTCAGAGATAATAAGTAGGCAAAGAGGCAGGCAGAGAAAGAAGAGGAAGCAGGCTCCATGCTGAGCAGAGAGCCCGATGCTGGGGCGCTGGGATCATGACCTGAGCTGAAGGCAGAGGCTTTAACCCACTGAGCCACCCAGGTGCCCCAATATCCAAAATTTATAAAGACTTTGTAGAACTCAATACCAAAAAACAAAAACAAAAAACAAACAAAAAAACCTGAATCTGATTTAAAGAAAGATGAGTAAAAGACCTCAATAGACTTTTCAAAGAATACACAGATACCCAATAAACACATAAAAAGATGCTCAAAATTACTAATCATGTGATGGAAATGCAAGGGAATGCAAACCAAAATAACAGCAATCTACCACCTTACACCTGTCAAAACGGCTAGAATCAAAAAAGAAATCACAAGTACTGCTCACGGTGTGGAGAAAAAGGAAACCTCATGCACTGTTGGTAGGAATGTAAACTGGGGAAGCCCCTGTGGAAAACAGTATGTAGGTTCCTCATAAATTTACAAATGGAAATATCATATGTTCAGTAATTCTACCAGGTATTTATCAAAGAAAACAAAAACACTAATTTGAAAAGATACACACTCCCTATGTTTACTGTAGCATTATTTACAATAGCCAAGATATGGAAGCAATCCAAATGTCCCTTGATAGATGAATAGACAATGTTGATGTGGCATGTGTTTATACACACACATATATATTGCAAGCACACACACAATAGAGTATTACTAAAAGGATGAGATTTTTGCCATTTGCAACAAAACGGATGGACCTAGAGGGTTTTATGCTAAGGGAAAGAAGCCAGATTGAGAAAGTCAACTACCATATGATTTCACTTATATGTGAAATGTAAAACAAAACAAAAAGCAGAAATAGACCCATAAATACAGAGAACAAATGGATGGTTGCCTGAAGGGTAGAGGGATAACCGAAATGGGTGAAGGGGGGTAGGAGATACAGGCTTCCAGTTGCAGAATGAATAAATCACGAGGATAAAAGCTACAATGTAGGGAATATTAGTCAAAAGTATTGTAAAGTGTTGTGTGCTGACCGATGGTAGCTACAAGTATAACTACAATGTATAGACTTGTCCAATCACTATGCTGTACACCTGAAACTAATGTAATATTATGTGTCAACTATAGTTTAAAAAAAAAAAAACCTGTATGGAGATAATGATTCATGATAGTAGTTTGAATTTTTTCTAATTTCATTGCTATTGAAATAATTTTAGAAGACTGGTCTAAAAGCAAGAACTGAAAAAAGGCTTAACTGAACATGATATGAGACTGGTTGGAAGCCATCGTTTTCCTCAGTACAATGAATATTCAAGGGTTTTGAGTTTATCCGTGTTTGGCATTTGGTTTTGAGAGAAGGGAAGAGGGGAGGGATGAAAAAAGGAGAAGTACAAAGAGATGTAAAGGAAGAAAGAAGGAAGGGAAGGAGGAAGAAAGCAGAAGGTGAGAGCAGACAAAGGGAAGATGGACAGGACGACGGAAAGGTGCTCCACACGGGGCTGGGTGAAGGGGAGACAAAAAGAGCGAAGCTATCATGTCTCCAAAGCTGTGGAGAAAGCTCCGTCTAGGTCCAAACGTGCAGCCTGCTTACCTGCTTACCTTTCCTAGTAAATGTTAACCAGAAGCACAGGAAGAACCTAAAGAGGGTTTCACTCGGAAGCTAAAATTTGCCCCAATATTCCATTCCATTACTGTTCTTCTTTGATGGAGATTCCCATTGTGGAATAGAAGAGGATGGGTCCATAGACTAAAGGAGCCACATTCAATCATCATTTCTACCTCACAGGGGCCCCTTCAGAGGCTGAAGTGTGCAACAGACATGTTTTTAAAGACTTTCACTAAGTGCTTTACCACCCCCCTTTCCCGCTCCACACATCAGAGACTTCTAAAATTCCAGGTCTGGCAAAGGAAAAAGAAATGGCCACAGTGACTTCCCAGCTAAACACGCCTCCCAAGGAACCAGGGCTGGTTCATGAAGAATTTTCAAGAATCTACACCAAGATCTTCTGAGTTACTAAATAGTCAGCCTTTCAGTTGACTTAAGAACACAACACTCTTAACCAAACCCTGGCCCCACTGGGGAAACCAATCAGACACCAGGCTTAAAACCTCAAAAGTGACATGAATAGTTTTCTGTGAATCGGAGGTAAAGGATGGCATTGTTAGGAATTACCCAAGTTTCCAGGCAGATTAGACTATGTAGAAATTGATTAACACACCAAAGTCCCATTCTACCCACATTTGGGGGGAAAGGCTCTGCTTCGTGTCTACACAGGCAGCTTATCTCTGCAGGCTACAGGGATTTTCAGTGAAGAGTAAACCTGTTTTGTAGAGGAGGCATTAGCAAAGATCCCTGTAAGATATAATTTTCAAAGTCAGAACTATCACAAGTTGGGGTTTTTTGGCTTTAACTGCAAATGTAATCAGCAAGCCATGTGGTGGCTGCCCCTCTGACAGGCCCTCAGATTTACTGGATGCCTCAGCTCCCACAAGGGAAGAAATCATTTCCTGTGAATTCCAAGTCCTGCAGGTTACTGAAATGGAGCCATTTCCTCCTGTTGCTGAGCTCCCTGTCTGACTATCTCTCCAAGGGCTACATTCCTCTGCTGCGTCGCTGTGGACATCCCTGGCCCGTTTCCATGGAGGCACATAGCAGGAGACTCTTGTGCTGGGTACTGGGCCAAGAACTTTACACTCTTAGAAAACACATTGGCCTTTAGAATTTCCATGCTATTTGAAAACAGATACTTCAGTTTTCAAGGCATTCTCTTGTGATACACGCAGCTCTATTGTGACTTAAGTCATGCCATATCACAAGATGGAAAACCAGAAATGGACAAGGGTTAGAAGAGCAGTATTGACGTCAACCTCCCTGGGTGTGTTTCCATTGTATGACTAGGGAACAACGCCTTCACATTCTGAAACCAGGACAGAGTGTCACTGAGTCAGATGGCTGAAGTTTGGAATCACAGCCCTACCGCTCCTAGTTAAGCACCTTGGTACGTTTCTTGACTTCTCAGTCTCAGTTTCCTCATTTGTACAATGTAGATTTTAAAAAAAATGACTCCTAGGGTGGTTACGAGAACAAAATGATAAGGTATAGAAGAGGCAGGGAGGAATCAGTCGATAAGCACACCTTCCCTGGTGTAAGGTCAGAATGGCTGAAGGACTTGATATCAAAAGAGAGTCATTATGGAGATGAAAATTCATGTTTCCTAACCTGTTTAATGACCTGTTAAACTAAATCACCTCCCTACCAAGTGGTTGCCTTTCTCCAAAGATTTTTAAAGAAGTTAATCCTCCTGTCATGTTACAGTCAATTGGCTCAAGAATGTTAAGGTTTTTTGTTTTTTTTTCCTCCTTCTTCTTCCTTAACTTGGGAAAGTTTGAGTTTATTTAAAAAGAAAAAAAAAAAAAAGAGTTTTTATCTGCCATCATCCCTGCCCTTGCTTGCTCCTTGAGCCCTTCAGTTCAGCTCCAAAAGCCCTTGGCTGTTTAGTTCCCCCACAGAATTCTTCCTGACTTTGTTTTTCAAGCCCCACTCCTCCCTCCAAGTTCAGATCAATATCATTGTATCGCACTCCTAATCAATATCACCCTCCTCATTTCCTCTGAAATGCGTAGAATTTATGGACTGTAGGGAACAACTTTACATTTAATTACATCTTATTCTTTTTTTTTTTTAATATTTTATTTCTTTATTAGACAGAGATCACAAGTAGTCAGAGAGAGAGGAGGAAGCAGGCTCCCTGCAGAGCAGAGAGCCCGAGGCGGGGCTCGATCCCAGGACCCTGGGATCACGACCTGAGCCGAAGGCAGAGGCTTTAACCCACTGAGCCACCCAGGCGCCCCACAACTTATTATTCTTATTGGCTAGTGGATTCATTGTACTTCCAGCTAAGTAAGTTCTCTGAGCACAAAGACTACTTTCTGTATTCTTTCCCACACAGTTGGCCAACCTAGCTTTCCGCTCAGAGTAGGTGCTCAACAAATGCTTTCTAGTGAACTGACGATTATTAATCATTGATGCAATCCCATCACAATTACCATCCACCTTACATCCACCACCTACACAGCATCCACACACGGGGCTTCAACTATGGCAGTATCCTGTCCAGGGCCAGGCTCTCTCAAGCTTGACCGTTGACCTATCATTAATATCTAGCTACTATCCCAGCATCAGCAACAATGCAGCAATCGTGTTTCTAGCTCCTAGGCACAGATTGGAAATTCACAGTCCTGGTCCAAAGGATATGTGGCAACCTGACATTTGAGTTTGTGATTTTTTCTATAAGAAACAGACCTAAGCAAAATTATTAGGGCCCTACAAAGATGCCCTGGAGCTGAACTTCAGATACTATAAGACATCTGTAGAATTCATGGGTACAAGAAGCATGAGTAGGTCAACCTGGATACAAACTAAGTGTTTCTTGAGGAGGGCAGTGCATTCACATTGCTGGTCCATTGCTGATCTTCTTTGTGCTGAGTATCTTCCTTTTAACTCTCCAGACCCACTCTCCACCTCTCTTGCCTCAGGAAATAGGTCTGCATGGACTACCTTGACAAATTGCCCAGCCCTTTTGCTTTGAGTTGGGTTCCAACACTGAGGCATGGAGCAAGAGAACGAATAAGGGATAAAGAGAAGACAGGGAAGCTGGTGTACTTACTCCCTCCACTCCTTTCCCTTGAAAGTTGGGCTGGGATTACTTGCAGCCCTCAATGGAGCATCACAGCTCCTGTCAGACAGCCCATCCCACAGAGCTCTTCTCCCTTCTCTCTCCAGCTTCCAGTAATGGCTCCCTCCTCTCGCCTCATCAGATGTGGTGGGGAAGTAATAGCCCCACAGCAATGCACTGTCCTTTGTGGTTTCCCTATTCCCTGTCCAAACCGTTGGAAGCCGTCCACTTATTAAAAGCTCAAGTTCCCTAAACTGAGCTTGCTACTAGCTCCCTGCCACACTGCGGCAAATCCCTTACATGAGTTGTCGCTACTTATTGTTGACGCTGTCTCCCTCTTCTATATTGAAAAACTCCAATCACACTTCTGTTCCACCACTATCCTGAACAGCGACATGCCCCCCACTATCCTGAACAGCGACATGCCCCCCAGTAGCCAAAGCCAAAGCAGACTTCAGTCCTCATCGTTCTCGGCCCAGCGGCAGCACTGGGCCCAATGAATCTGAATCTGTTCCTACTTCTTGAAACACTCCGGTCACTTTACTTTATTTGTAATGTAATTTTACTTTATTTCTTCAATGTACTTTATTTGTAATGTAATGTATTTGGGCATTATTTGTGCTTCTCTACCCTCCTTTGCTGGTTCTTCTTCACCTTCCTTAACATCTAACACCAAAAATGTAAGTATCCAAGTCTTTGGACCTTTTCTCTTCCCTAGTGACACTTGCTCTTGGTGATTTCCTTCAGTTCTGTGGCCTTGGCTATCATCTCTATACCAAATATTTTCACACTCAATCAGTTCACTCTTGACCACCATGGGTTTGAATTGTGGTCCACTTATATGCCAATTTCTTTCAATAAATACAGCATAGTACTGTAAAGGTATTTTCTCAACATTTTCTCTAGCTCACTTTATTATAAAAATAAGTATATAATACATATACAAAATATGTGTTAACCAACTGTCATCAGTAAGGCTTCCATTCAACAGTAGGTTATTAAAGTTTCAGGGGAGTCAAAAGCTATATCTGCAGATTTTTAGTGCTCTGATGGGGGTGTAGGGGGGTCAGCATCTCTAACCCTTGCGTTCTGCAGAGATCAACTGTAAATCCCATCTGCTCCTCTCCTCTAAGCTCCAGACTATATAACCAATGACTGAACATCTCAATCAAAAGTTACCTCTACTTTCACATATATAAAACCCAATACTTCCTTTTGGTTTTTTTACCTGCATGTGTGTAGATGACCCCTCCATCCGTCTGGTTTCTCAGGCCAAAAAACTTTGGAGTCATCTTTTCTCTCCCATACTACATATCCAATCTACCAGGAAATCCTATCAACTCTGCCATCAAAAGGTCCAGAAACCCAATGCCTTCTGAACGGATCTCTTCAGTGTAACTTCTCACCTTGATGAGAGATTGCCTCTGGTCTATTTCCACCCTTGCTTGCCCCATCTCCAACAGACTCCTGGAACAGCTAAATTCTGTCATCCAACCGTTCAAAACTCTAATGGCTTCCCATCTCATTCATAATAATGCCAGTGTCTTTCCAATGATTTGCAAGGCCCCAAATCATCTTGTCTCTGGGTATTACCATCATTACCATCACGGATCGTCTTTGGTAGTTCTTAAGCACACCAAACATGCTTTCCCCTCACAGCCTTTGCATTTATTGTCTCATTTTCCTGGAGCATTGCTGAAATATTCTTCTGTCAGATATTCACAGAGATTGATTCCTGGGTTTCTTTATTTCTCTGCCTAAGGCTCCCCATAAGGACCTTGTCTTGAAAAGCACACTAGTCTCACCTCAACACTTCCTTAATGTGCTCCTGTTTTTATAGCAGCGATCACCACTTGCTATATTTTATGTTCATTTTTTATGTCTTTATAGCCCTTTTCTTGCCCCTAGAATTAAGTTCATTGAGAGCAAAGATTAATTTATTCTTTACCATATCCCCAGCACATAGAACTATGCCTGGCATAGTTTCACAGAGAAATGCATTCAATGAATAAACGTATGAATGAAAAGACATGTGTGTTTTTTCTTTCTAAATGATTATAAAAATTTAAACATACAAATTAGAGGAAATAGTGTAATGCCTCCACATTTATTCATTAGTGAAATTCAACAATTATTAATATACAGTTAACCTTGTTTCATTCTTCCTCCTCAACTTCCCTCCAACCCCATCCCACTAGACAGTTTTAAAGCAAATCCCAGATGTCCTGTCATTTAATCTGTAAATTGTGTATTTTAATTGTCTTCCAAAAGTTTATACTATGAGCAATGTTTTAAAATGCCAATTTCCTTATCTCCTGCTCATACTGGCAGATAGGATCATATAAAAATAATCTTTGCCAGTTTTATTGCTGGAAAAGTCTCAATTCTTTTATTTTTAAATTAAAAAGAGTGAATTTTTAAAAATGGGGCCTATGATAACATCACCTCTGTCTCTGTGACCTCTCACAATTCCAGGATACAAATAGACATATATGTATTATATCCTTCCTTCTCTTTTTAAACGTTTGCCTCACATAATGAAGCATCATGACTCCTATGTTGATAAGATCAGCACCCTATCTTAATCATCTCTATGCATGCAACTAAAAGGCATATTGGAAGAAACCTGACTTTTCTGAAGAACACGCCCTTAACAGAACGAGGGTATGAAGTGAGAGAGAAACTGCTGACAAAAATGCATGTCCCTAGCCAGAGTTTTTTTTCCATTGGTCACCTCCACAGATAGCCTTATTTAAAAAAAAAAAAAATATCTCTAGAGAGTTCCCTCAATCTTTAAAGCCATCTTGCAATTCTGGAAGGAGAAAGCTAGTCCAAGGTGCCCCCAGGCCTCTCATCTGCCGAGGGACTGGAGACAGATTGCATCCTGGCGGGGCAAGGAGGGTTCAGGTCTGCGTTCTGGCAGCCACACAGAACAGCTCTGTGACTCTCTCTGGAGAAAGCCTTCTGTTCTCCTAAGTGTTAGCATATTAAGCATCTACTGCATGGAATGGGATGGGGAGGGGTTTGGAAAAGAAAATGTGAAGACAAATGGGGATATTTAAAAGCAGAGAAGAAAATCCAGTGCTCAGAACAGCATTCTTTAACTTAGACTAGCTATAAATTTTCTCTCTTGGTGATTTCCTGTCTTGGAAAGAACCTATTAATGGAGAGAAAAAAAAAAAAAAAACCACCAACAACAGTACAGGCTAGAAGCTTAACTGTGTTTTGGGTTTTTTTGTTTTGTTGTTTTGTTTTTTGTTTCATTTTGTCTTCTGTGGTAAGTCTGGTATCATTCGTATCTGTGACATGTAAAGGTGGACTTGAAAAATCTCCTTTTGTCTTTTTGCCAGAAAGCTTGAACACAACCTACTTCAAAGACACAAAAATAAATTTGCAATCTGGGTGGAGGTTAAGGAAGTTCTTTTCTTGCCTTCCCCCCACTTGCTTTACCAACGGAGCTTGAAGCTTCTCAGTCTGTCGTCACATTTAACTCGACTTCTTTCCTGCCAAGAATCAGAGGGCTGAGTTTCCGGTTACACGGGGAGGAGGAAAAATCTTCGTTGTAATTTGGAGACCCCATGCAAGTAGATTTCTGGATGAGAAATTTATTGCTTCTCCTCACTGAGGGATAGAACAACGGTCAACAACCTCCGTACTCCACACGAACAGTTTCTAATGGTGTTTCTAAGCAGTCTCTCCAGGCATCTGGGGCTCCCGGCTCTCGCAGTTCTGAGGGGCCGACCCAAGAAGAGTGGTCTTCCCATGGCTGCTTCAGGGTCCTTCAGAACCCTCTCAAAGTAGCTGCCATCCAAAGTTCACAGAATAGCCTTCTAGCGTATCTGCCCAGAGCCACCTTGGGAACATAAATCTGAGTAGTAATTTAAGTGACAGACTGCTGGCCATTCTCTCAGCACCTGGACCTATGCAAGATAGATATTACTCTACTAATTTCCACCTTGGCTGGATTGAGAGTACTCCATCTCCAGAAGAGTCCTCTCCCAGACAAGAATCAGTCATTTTAGCCCCAATAGAAAGCACTGGACCTGCCCCTGCAACAACATGACTGGGAAGAAAAGAAACAGAGAGAGAGAGAGAGAAAGGAAGGGCAGAAAAAAGCCAGAAGTCTACTGCTTTCATTACAGCTGTTTCTTGGTGTCATTCCACACACTGAAGGTACCAGCTAATGTGACATAGGGACTCCTCCTCTAATTATCCTGACAGAGGTAGATAGGTCTCAGTAGTACTTCCCATTAATGGCAGGTATGTTTCTAGAAACCTCTTCTCCTCCTTTAATATACTCATATTTTAAATATACTGGGAAAATTCCCTATGTAGAGAATTCACATTAGGAATAAAAAGTGAAAACTCTTTTTCAAAATCAGATCACTTAGTTTATCTTGTTTTATTAACGTGGCATTCTCCTTCACGAGTTAGATAAAAACCAGAATTACAAGAGTTATGTTTAAATAGAGCCTGACTCAGAAATTAAAATAGATAGTGCTACTCATTTTTAAAAATAGCTGGATGAAGAAATAATATACTGACGTTGACTCTGACTAACCACACAGTTTGCAAATGGCTGATGGGACTAGAAGTTGGATCCCCTGGCACTAACGTTATTACCCCTGAGGAGAGGGAAGAAGTTGTAACAGTGCCTCATTTGATGAATTATTTGGGAATAAACCTTCAATAATGAAGTCTCTATATTAAAAAGAAATAAAAATACTTTAGAAAATAACAAATACTTTGAAGATAAAGCATTACATAGACTGCCTTCTGTTCCTCACACTTGTCTCTCTTCTCTTCCTTGATGCCAATCCCACCCCATCCCATTCTACTGCCCTCTAAAGCTATCACTTTCTTCTCTATTAAAATGAATCACTTAATATCAGCTTGAAGAAAACCTAGTGTCACAAGTTTCAGGGTATCACCCTAAGCCACATTGGCGGGGGCGGGGAAGGGGAGTTGTGTTTTTTAATGTATTGAAGTTTTTGCTTGCTTCCCATGAAGAAAACTACAGACATATGTAAACAGATATCTTTTTTTTTTTTTTCCCCAAATCATGAGTCTCTCCTCCATGACTTTTTGGCGGCAGGGTGAGGGGCAGAATTAGTCCAGGAAAACTCTTGTGTACTTATTGGAGCTCCCTGTTCTGCCTAAGTTTTCTTTCTGGCATGTTCTTCCCTGATTCCAAGCCTATCTGTTTCCTCTCTCCTTTCAACCTATTTTCAGTGCAGCTCCTCCTCCTTCCCCAGCAAGATTCACATTTTATTTGCTTCTAATACTATTTTAGTCCTATGATACTTTTTATCTCATGTGCATTGGCAAAATTTTCATAACTTAAGAACCGACTCAAATATGCCATGAACATGTGCACAATTTATTCAACTCATTAATTTTTTTTAATTTTATTTATTTATTTGACAGACAGAGATCACAAGTAGGCAGAGAGGGAGGCAGAGAGAGAGAGAGGAGGAAGCAGGCTCCCTGCTGAGCAGAGAGCCCGATTCGGGGCTCGATCCCAGGACCCTGAGATCATGACCTGAGCCAAAGGCAGAGGCTTAACCCACTGAGCCACCCAGGCGCTCCTCAACTCATTAATTAATGAGGACACTAGTAGGTGGTAAAGTTGTTTCCAAAAACATTTTAAGAAACTATTTCCAAGCGATAAGGGCTACAAAAATGATTATCAGAGTAAGCTAGCTTGACACAAACCTGATTAATGTCCTGTAAGGCAACAAACCATTATATATCTTTTTACCAGACCAAAATCAGTTGCATCTCTATAGAAGGAAAACTGCATGTAAGTGTGTAACTCCACATGTCTGGGTACCAAGCAATAAGAATTTCAAAGTCAGACAGTACATTGGCCTATGAAGTAAAAATAATTAGAAGATGGGTCTAAAATAGGTATTAAAAGATAATGCAGCCATCCTCCGGGCCTTGCATTGGATGATTTTTCTTGACAGTAAGAATGCAAATCCTATTGCTTTATGATTATTGTGCTCCAGTGTGTAAAGTTTCTGGCAAAATTTAAGAAAGATCCTTAGAACATTGGTTTTCATTAGTTGAGATACCAATACACCACAACCATGTACTTTTTCAATCAGCAATAATCGCACCTTGGTTATTATTATTTATTTAACAATAATAAACCTCATTGGCTACGATACTGTCACTGTGCAAAGCTTAACCACGTACTATTAACAAAAACATGGGAAACATGTTCAACTGAAAACATTTGCTAAAGAACACATCTGTCATCCAGACAGTAGAACTCATCAGACCTGTGCCCTCAGGGGAGATGGTGAAGACAGAAAATCTGAGTAATCAGGAACCGTGCCCGATAGGGATCAGGGCAAGCTAGAGGTTGGGAAATGGTTTTAAAAACCGGGATCAAGGAGCATGCAAGGTTGGGAAGCGATAAAGCAAAGCCTAAGGCTAGAGTAAGTCAGATGTCAGTAACCAAAATCTTAATGAGCCAATAGGTCTCAAAGGTCAGGATGGATGGGGTGGTCAGATAGAGAGGGCCAGAGCACTTAGACTAAATCAAAGGCACCACCTAAGAAATGTGAGAGATTTGACCTTAGACTGTACTTGACACGCTTCCTCTACCCACACGAGAAAGGTTGCTTAACACCAGGGCAGAAGGCTCCATCCCAGGGTCAAGTGCTGCAAAGCCATGTGGCCTCTTCTATCTGTTCCACTGGTTAGAAACTGGAGATAAATTCTGACAGCAGAAAAAAATAAAGACAAGAGAATATTATTCCTGTGTTCCTAGAGTGCTAGCCAAGTGATCTATTACCCTCTCAAACTAAACTGCCTGTAAAAGAGAAAACTAAAATGAGGCCAATGCCTCCAGAAATGGATTTTTGAGTTATTCCCAAGGTTTTATTTGATCCTACTGACCTGTCTCCCTGATGTTACTGAAAGCATAAATCCTATTTTTGCATAAACAAGAATCTTAAGTCTATTTTGAATAAGCAAATATATATTCTCTTTTCTCACTTAAATGAGTTTGTTTAGAATGTTTTACTTGAAGTTCAAAGATGGGTAAGACAACCTGAATCATTTTGGCTCTCCCCATCTCCTTTTCCAACACACGGTAGCACAGAACTACATGAACAGTTAGTACTATTTCTCCCTTAGCTTTTGTCAACAGTAGGAGGGTTTTTTACTTCCATCTCTGGTGAAAAGTCCAAGAAATTACTGAGCAGTAGGTGTTAATTTTTCATTTTAAATCATCAAATAGAGTCTGAGCTAATTCATGCAACCTGTGGGCAAAGGTTGGGTGGGTTAAAGTGAGGAATCAGGTATAGAATTAATTAGAGGGTGACTTGTACATTTCCTCTATCCAGAAAGGTACAACGTGACTCATGGGCGAAAAGGAAGGACTGGTCGAGCTTACCGTAAGCCTCAAGCTTATGTCATACAAATTATCTTAGGAGAAGAGTACAGGGAACTGAATTTGTGTGACTTAGAAGCTGCCTTTAAGATATTATTTCTACTCCATGTCTTCTGCTAAAACTTTTTGGAAGAGAAAGCAGGATCTGCAGACATAACTTTAGAACACACAGACTTGCAAAGCAAGAGTGATCTTGACCTCAGGCGGGTAGAATACCTTTGATCTTCACCAGCCACTGTAGCTGCCTGAGATTATCTCAAATGCTAACCAGCGAGAGAGCATGCCCAGAGCTATACTAACTCCACTACCTGCCCTGTGCAATGATCCCTCACAGGCGAACGGGCTGCTGTGAGAAGTGATTAAAGTCTACAGGAGGTAAGGAAAGGAATTCATGTCAGAGGAACAGTTTTGCCGCCTGAAACTGCCCGCTGCTCCACAGAGATGGGTCGTCTGCCTTGTGCATTGACAGTGTTTTTGTTTGTAAGTTTAGGAGTAAGATCCAGAAATACAAGGAGGAAAAGAGCTAAAATTAGGAAGTCAGGGAAACGAAGCGAATCTGAGTAGAAAAAAAAGAGGCAATACGGAAGCTAGATTCTGTGAGAGGAAAAATCCAGAGTGAAAAAAACGAACAAACAAATTCAAAGAAGTGGCCTAAAAAAAGGCTTCACAGAACAGAAGGTTCTCATTCAAGTTCAGAAGTTGTTCTGTGGGAGGTGCTCAATGTCAATATTAATTCCAACTTCTCTCCTATAAAATTATAGTAACACTTGCCCTCCCGAACAACAAAGGCCTCTTTTGTTGAGGGAGATGACCTAACCCGCCACATGCATGAGAAGTGGGCCAATGACGAGTCTGTTGGTAGGAGCGTATCCTACGTAATTCTTCAGTCAGTGCTTAACTTTCGTGAATGAAATGGTGGCATGAAGTAAGCTTTGTGAAGCTATTTAACCCAATAGAAAAGAAAAACTTTCTGTTATCTTAAATTCAACCTTCAGATTGTTGTCCAACCCAGGTTAGTTGTTACTCAGATTCAAGAGGAAGGAATGAGAAAGGATAAAAATAAAGAAAACAATCACAATAATAATTTTCAATCACTAACTAATCCATTTCTTTACACTGTCCTGATCTCTCCACCATTCTATTCCAATCCCATTCTCACAGCAACTGTGAGTGGTAACTGAAGCCAGGCAGATGAAGGAAATTGCTTCAAGTTAAACAAGCAGAATTTGTACCCAGGCATATAAGTC
This sequence comes from Taxidea taxus jeffersonii, assembly GCA_003697995.1. Lineage (NCBI taxonomy): Eukaryota > Metazoa > Chordata > Mammalia > Carnivora > Mustelidae > Taxidea > Taxidea taxus. The sequence goes on along the minus strand of ML106145.1, from coordinate 141,693 downwards.
ATGGTCGCGGTAAGAAATAGATGGCACATATGCAAATTGGTGTCTGGAGCCCTTCATAACTGAACAAGGAAGGTGTAGGAAACCAAGGAAGTACTCAGAGCTGGTTCTAGCATGGCCATTACCGTCTCTGGCTCCAAGTGCCAAGGAGGTCGTATCGGCACACAGCCTAAAGAGGATTGTCCTACAGGAACTAGGACTTCTTCCAAGGACACAGCCAGCCATGGTGACTGCAGAGAGGGAGCTAACAGGTTTAGCTGACCCTGACCACATACCCATCCTCTTTCTGCTGGTGCCCAATATGAAGCCAATGCTTTCTATGAGCAGATTGCTGGGGCCTTTTTGAGCCTTGCCCCTGAGTGAAGGAGTATAGCACGCAAATTGAAAATTCAAAACCCCAGAAACTAAGAGGCCCACGAGATGACAAGGACATGGAAATCTCAAAGACACTTAGACTTCCCCCAAGTTATACAATTAAGGGTTTAAGACTATTATTTATGTATTGAAGTCAAGAGTTGGAGACAGCCCATTTGATACCTGGTTTGCATCTACGGCCATACCACCCTGAACGCGCCCGATCTCGTCTGATACCTGGTTTGCCCAGAGTTCACTTAGATTTAAGTTATATCCGATGTCTGTGGAACTTGTCATTGTTCTGAAATATATATATTTCATATATAAATATATATACATATTTCATATATACTGTTCTATACTATGTTGTGAAGACACAAATTGTTTGCCACAGTATTGATACACTAGGAACAATCTGAGTGTGACACAAATCTCATGTTTGCACATGCACAATTTTGTTCAATAAAAACATTGTAGCAAATGCAGGAATCTGAACAGAGCTGTAGAGGGATGCATAAATATATACTTTACACATCTATCAAGTATCTCTGTTCATTGTGTGTATTGTGAGCCATACCCATGCAAATATGATATTATAACCTTCCATGAAAATGCATGAGTTCGCATAGCACAGAGACTCCTAAGAAAGCATATATGATTTTGTAGCAAAACTGAGTACATTCAAGATGTACCATGAGCACTCTTAAAGACTCTCCTCCTTCTCCTTGCATGTGTTGGAACCCTTCCTCTTCCCAAATCTATTCTGAAGGCTTTTCTCCTCCAATGGTTAGTAGGTCATGAAAGAAACTGTCAAAAGAAAACTGAGCCCCCTCTCCCAACCACAGAGGTGATGAGAGGAAACTTGGTTTTAAACCTCTTCAGCTTGGTCTATGCTAGATTCCTAATGCCAAACCATCAGCTAGTGATGGCCAGTTGTGAAGTTCTATAGGATTTAGGAAAATAAGAAAAATTATCTGATTTTTTTTTCATAAAGTGAGATGTATCAAATTTTAAGGATTATCCTTTATTTGGGTCATCATTATATGAAATGGTCATTACTTTTTATTTTTTAACAGGCTTATTTAGAGTTTTAAAGTTTGTACCCCAACTTTTTTTTTTAAGATTCTATTTATCAGAGAGAGAGAGAGAGAGAGCACAAGCAGGCAAAGTGGCAGGCAGAGGCAGAGAGAGAAGCAGGCTCCCCACTGAGCAAGGAGCCCAATGTGGGACTCGATCCCAGGACCCTGGGATCATGACCTGAGCCGGAGGCAGCAGCTTAACCGACTGAGCCACCCAAGCATCCCTGTACCCCAACTTCTAAAAAGTTTACTGGATTATATAAAGTTCTAACATCTAGGAATCACTTCTCCAGATACATAGTTCTGGCTTGCCAACCCCTCAGTGGGCATGCTGGCCTGCTATGATCTTCCTGATGGTGAAATTTTGGCAGATATACTATCAAGATCCCAGACCCCGTAACTGCCCCTAAAGAGACAACCCGGACTCTCTTAGGTACTCTACTGAAATGCTCAGAAAAAGCCTTTTACATATTGGGGCAGTTGGTTAAGCATCTGACTCTTGATTTCGGCTCAGGTCATGATCTCAGGGTGTTAGGATAGAGCCCCAAGAGTCGATGGGCTCCCAGCTCAGCAGGGAGACTTCTTGGGAGGTTCTCTCCCTTCCCCCCTGCACCTTCCCCTGCTTGCACTCTCTTCCTCTCTAAAATAAATAAATTTTAAGGATTTATCCATTTGGGGCGCCCAGCTGGCTCAGCTGGTTAAGCATCTGCCTTTGGCCCAGGTCATGATTCCAGGGTCTGGGATTGAATCCCACATCAGGCTCCCTGCTCATGGGGCAGCCTGGTTCTCCTTCATCCTCTGCCTGCCACTCTGCCTACTTGTGTTCTCTCTCTCTCTCTCTCTCTGTCAAATAAATAAAGTCTTTTTAAAAAAATATATGTATCTAAAGTTAATCTGCCACTTTCCACATTCAAATAATAAGAAGACAACTGTCAGTTGTAGATACAAAGAAAAGAGATTCGATGTACATAACATATAAAAACAGTGTCTAGTCCCATGTCGTTCCACACTAGCATAGGCAGTGAGAGAATGCACCAAACCCGGGAGGAAAAAATCTGAGGCCAAAGTGGGTTAGCCAGAGCAAATGAGACTTGGTAGGAAGGAAAGTGGTCTCAGAAGCCTCAATGTGGATATTTCATCCTTATATGAAGAGGACTGCACTATCTAAAACGCAAAAAGGAAGTAACAAACTGGATTAAAAGTAATAAAACACGTGTTTTTCAAGTTTAAGCAATCACCTGTTTCATCATGTCTAGCTCTGATATGTCAGAGTATGTGTGTATGTATAAAAATTAATTTGCAACAGATCTGTCTTATAAACATATATAGCACAAATTTGTTGAAATACAATTGGCATATTAGGAAACAATTTGAGCATATATATTAAGCACACATATATATAATTTATATATATCTTTCCTTCCTCAAGGAACTTAAAATGTTTTAAAAACAAAAAATACTATATAGGAATGAACAAATTAAATGATGCAATAAAGACAGAAAATGAATCAAACTCAAAAAAGAAAAGAAAAAGAAGTATGTGTGTTGGAATGATTCATTTCAGGAACTTCACAAAGTAGAGAAGAGAACATGTGAAGAAACAGCAAATGTAATAGTAAATAAACCAGCCTTTCTGGATCAAGAGACAGGATGGGGGGGGGGGTGCAGGCAGGAGGAAACTAACTTCAGTGAGGAGCTCCAAATCAGTCTACAGGAGGACTTAGATGTAAGACAAAAAACTGAAGAGTTTCCTCCTCCTTTACTAGTTCCTTTTTAACATGTTCTCCTATTCCCACTCCCAGTTTCTCTATACAGAATTCCACTGACCCTACCCCTTCCTCAAAAGGAAGCACCATGTACCAGACATAAAGTTCTATGAGCAGTCATTCAAAACTTAAATTTTGCCTTTGCAAAGATGTGCTGCTTGCTTGAGCAGAGCAGAGGCATTCTAGAGAGGCCGCAGGGCTGGCTGAGGCCCAGGGACCCCAAGGGTTCTTCAGCCAAATGAGCATTTCAAGATTTACATTGATCACAGAACTTCTTGGATTCCAAGTATCTTTTTAACCTGCTGAACTATCACAGGGATTCAATATGAAAAGTTAAGTCATGGGAAGAAAGTAACAGGATGAAATTCATTTTAACTAGATATTTTGGGAGATTATATTCCTTGCAACGTGACCTCGATGAATTACAAGGCTGCTAATACTTACCTAATATTTACCTTTACTTTTACCTGTAATTTTGATGAGAATTTCTGGGCATTTTAAAGCCCCTTTAAATCCAAAGGGATAATTAATTATGATCATCAAGCCTTATTTACTACTCTGCTGTCACTTCCCTAATATTTTTGGTTTCACGGTCTTCTGTGTCTGAGTTAATTGTTGGACAATTTCCCCCTTCTTACTGGTACACTTAGAGTTCAATTTGAGTGCACACCAACCTTCTCCCCCTTGAAGGAGTAACAGGAATGTTCATGTCTTGTTTTAACAAGTGAATGATCCGCCCCGACTTCAGAGTCAGAACTTCACACTGTAAAAAGGAGACCATTATGTTTAATTTTTTGCCCTGTGAGAAAAGCAGGATATGTCAAGCCTCTCCTTAAGTTTTTTTTCTTTTATCCTATGAGTCCCTCTCATGAGCTAATTTCTTTAGTAGACTATATAAGTCCCTTAAAGAGCAGTACTGTTCCCTGACACACACACTGACGAGCAGTTAATCATTAATTTTGCACGGTCCACATCTGCTGTCTGCCGGACTGTATATTGTTGGAGAGACTTCCTTCCATTATTATAAACAGTGCTGTGCGAGGGTCAGTGTGGGATCTTTATCTCAACTATTATCAGCAGTCCAGACAGTCTGATGGCCTCCCTTTAACAAGCCCAAGTTACAGAGTTCAGGAGGCTGAAACCTACATGAATACCGTTGTATTTTTTAACGACAAAACAACAGCTGCATGGGCAGCCTCGGCGGCGGCACGCCCTGGCTGCTTCTGTGCAGATACTAGAAACAGGTGCACCTCAGGATGGAAGCAGTTGTGTTGTGTGCCACTGGGGGGTGGGGGGTGGGGAAAGGGGGTTCATGGGGGAAAGCACGACATTCATTTCTTCCTCAGTGTCCACATACAGCAATGCAGCCACATAAAGGAATTCAGAAACAGGGTCTGCTGAAATACCAAAGCTTCAAAAAAGCAATAAAGGTAGAACTTAAGGTTGCGCAAGAGAGAGGACTTTCACGCTACTCTTGTGGGCAGGCTACCTTATGGAAATCTACGGAGCCAGCTGTGTGCATAATAAAAGTTACCTTTAAATGGCAAACAAATTAGATTATATCTTCTTCCTTCTTCTTGGACTTGGTCTGGGCCTCCGGCTTTGTACCACTTAGGGAAAAGTTGAAGTTAGGCTTGCTGTGGAAGGACACGAGGCAGATTTGAATAGGATCCTGTTCAAATGACGCCTGGCAGCCTCACTCCCGGGGGCGGGGCCGGGGGGTCCGCGGGAAGACCCAAAAGACTGAGTCTCCAGCCCCGCACTGACACCCGCACCCGCACAGGGGTGACTCCTCCGCGGCCGCACTGCCAGGAAGGCTCCGAAGGGAATGCCCCATAGATGCCCATGCTGTGTGGCACTGTGCTTTCCACTGGAAAGCAACTTGCACCAGTTTACTTGAACATTTACACTGCAGTCACAGAGAAGCGGGGAAGGAACGTGCGTCGCTCCCAGACATAATTGAGCTTGACCTCTAACCAATTCAGAAACAAGCGTTACTTTCCGCCGCACTAGGGAAGCCAGCTCGCCCCTGCCAGAGGGGAAGTATTGGCGATCGTCAGGAGCACAAAGCGCTCTGTATGCAGCCTGCAGAGAAAAGTGGCCCTTGTCATCCTGTCTGGCCATTCATCTTTGTGTGTCCTCACAGCAGAGGGAGTCTGGGGAGCGGTACACGCCCCCTAAAACGCGGCGGCTGTGCTTCTGGGGTCTGTGCGGTCTGCAGCACCACACCAGCTGTGCCCAGGAACTGCTGACACGTGGAAGGGCTCAGAGCTCACTTTAAACCTGCCTTATGGACCTCGGTCATGCCAGCCTGTCCCCAACAGCTCTGCCTTACACAGGGCCTGACTTCTCCCCGGGACTCACCATGAGGTCAGCAGGGGCCCACTGGGGAAACTTGAGTCAACCTCGAGGGCCATTATGCCGCCCCACCAGAACTCCGGACCTGGGAAAGCTCTCCTTGGAAGTGCCATACTCAGAAACAGCCTGGATTTGGAGACTGAGAGTTCTCCAGTGATGGAAAGTTTGAATAAAAATAACGATTCTGCCACTACTCTTCATGATAGAAGTTTTACATTCGGTCTCTGCAACTATGCTCCTGGGGACCGAGGGGGCTGCATGGAGCGTGGACCCTTCCTGGAGACCAATCTGCCTTTAAACCTAGGTCTGCCACCAGGACCCTAAGCAGGTTGTCTCAACTCTCTAAATTTTATTTCCTGCATTTTAAGCTATCTGTGGGCCTCCAATGCTGACTAAAGGAAAGAGTGGATCCCTGAAAGTCATATATTGTTGAGTAGAGGCAAGAGTCTCAAAACCAGGAGAATAAAGCAAAGAGGAGAGTATCCAGGCTCCAAACAGCTCGAAAACTAACCATCAAGAAGTTGAGGAAGACCAGTGACAAAGAACAAGGTCGAAGTTTCTAGAAGCCTTAGAAGTACCCAGACAGCTGAAAATCAAGTGGCAGACTTAGTGATCAAGACACATGCTTCAAAATCCTGGAGATCAAGTAAAGAAAAACCTTCAGACCTAAGACCAGAAGGTCACAGGGAGCAAACCTTACATCTACTCCATCCCAACTGGGCAGAAAGTGATTTGAAGTGAGAATGGAATTGGGCCTATGTAGGTTCTCTAACCAGTGGGAGCAAGAGAAACCTAGCAGTCTGGGTAAAGGGTAAGAAGAGGAATATTCTAACACTACTTATCAGCTGTCACTCACTCTCTAGGTGATGCCATCTAGTCTGTTCCCTGGGGCTGAGGTAACAAAGTACCATGAACTTACTAGTGTAAATCAACACATGTCATCTTAATCCTTGTGGAGATCAGAAGGCTCACTGGGCTAAATCTGTCGGCAGAGCTGCGTGCCTTCTGGAGGCTCCAGGCAAAAATCTGTTTCCTTGCCTCGCCTATCTTCCAGAGGCTGCCTGCACTCCTTGCCTCGTGATCTCTTCTTCCATTTCCAAAACTGGCAGCACGGGCATCTCTCAGTCTCTCTCTTCGTCTATTTTTCCCCCCTCTCCCTGTCTCTCTGTCTTTGGCCCTTTTTTAAGGCCCCCTGTGGTTACAATGGCCTCACAGGGACAATTCAGGGCCATCTGCCCATCTCCAGATTCCTACCTTAATAACACCTGCAAAGCCCCTCTGTTCATGCAAGCTAACCATTCATATGTTTCAGGGTTAGGATGTGGACATCTTGGGGGCATCCTTACTCCGCCTACCACCACTTTAAACAACATTCTGGCAACTCTTCACTTCCTATTCCAAGCTTAGACCTCACCCCTGAACTTCAGACTCAGTCCCCTGACTTCCTTTTTCTGGTTCTGCATGTAAGGAGCTTGGAAGTCACAACCGCATCCTAACAAATAAAAAGTTGCCAGACAGACTGGAAAATCAAATCTCTTGAATCTGTTAAGAGAGGGGAGGATACAAGGCAGAGCACTCCCAAGATTGGAGAGACAAGTGAATACAGGAAGTTCCTTACTAGAGCAGGGTTCCTCTGCAGGACCTGGATCAGGGTATCGACACCTGAACTGTAATCGATGAACTCCTAGAGCCTCAGTGTGGACAGCACTCCGTGTTAAAAACTGGAAGACCTCCCAATCACAAGGACCGAGGATGGGGGGAGGTAGGGCATGCTGGAGGGGGAGCAGTCTACAGCACTGTGAGATTTGCCAGCAGGAGCTCAACCCGGATGCTAGCTACAGTAAATATCTAAATAGCCAGAGAAAAATCCCCTCAGGCTTCCAGCAGGGGGAGGGGGAGAAACCATTTTGAACTCTGCTACAGTACTTTGTTCTTCCTAACAAGGCCTGCCCTCGGGGGAGACTATTTAATCAGAGCCTAATCAGCTGGAGTATTATCAGAATCTAAGTCCTCTGAAGAAAGGGAAATATCAAACTTTAACTTACTGCAGCCATTCTTACCTGCGCAAGAGAGGAGATATGTGAAGCTCACGGTACAGAGATACAGGCTTTCAAAATATTGGGAATTAATCACGGGATTCTAGAAATGCTTCTCTGCCCGCATACCTCACCACATTTCTAAAGCCCATTTACAGCAGTTCCTTTTACCTGCTACATCGTGTCTAGCTATCAAGTAGAAATCACAAGGTATACCAAAAGACAAAAAAAAAACCCACACACAAAAAATACAAAAAACAAAACCGCAATCCAAAGAGAGAGAGCAAAGCATCAGAACCAGACATGGCAGAGATGTTGGAATTATCAGACCAGGAATTTAAAACAACTGCGATGAATATACTAAAGGCTCTAAAGGATAAAGTAAACAGCACAAAAGGACAGATGGGCAATGTAAGTGGAGAGGAGGAAATCCTAAGAAAGAACCCAAAAGAAATGTTAGAGATAAACACTGTCAAAGAAATGAAGAGTGCCTTTGGCGGGCTTAATTGTAGACGGAACACCCTGAGAAAGGAATCTGAGCTTGAGGATATATCAACAGAATTCTCAAAAACTGAAATGATAGTAAAGACTGGAAAAAAAAAAAAAAAAGAATATGCAAACCCTAAGGGACAACTACAAAAGCTGCTATGTAAAGGGAATATCAGAAGGGGAAGCAAGAAAGGATGAAAAGCAATATTTAAAACTATAATGACTGAGAATTCTCTCAAGTTAATGTCAGACAGGAACTCATAAATCCAGGAATCTCCAAGAATACCAAACAATATTTGCAAAAAGCCCCAAACAAACAAAAAACAACCAAAAAAAGCTCTACACCTGCCCAGCTCATTTTCAAACTACAGAAGATCAAAGTTAAAAAAGAAGAAATCCTGGAAGAAGCCAGAGTTTTAAAAAACATGTGTAGAGGAACAAAGAATTATGCCCAACTTTTCCTCATACACCATGTAAACAAAAGAATGGGATGAGGGGGGGAGAGCCACCAACCTAAAATTCTGTACCCTGAAAAAAGAAAAATCTGTACCCTGTAAAATTTTTCTTCAAATGTGAAGGACAAATAAAGACTTTTCCAGAAAAAAATTGAAGTAATGTGTTACTAGTAGACCTACCCTGCAAGAACAGTTAAAGTTCTTTAGAGAAAAAGAAAATAATCTAGGTCAGAAACTCAGATCTACACAGAGTAATGAAAAGCATCAAAGAAGGAATAAATGAGATAAAATAAAAACATATTGTTATTAATTGATCCAACAGATAACAGTCTGCTACAATATATAAAAAATATATGCTTATATATATACCTCTTATGTGTACATACTTATGTGTGCTAATGTATGAGTGAAATAACAATGGTTCAGGGAATAAGAGAGGAATTAGGATTATTTTGTAATTATAAAGTATTCACACTACTTAAAGTTATTAAAAAGTAAACTTAGATTAACTTTAATATGTATTGTAAACTCTAAGGCCAACCACTTTAAAAAAGTATAATTGATATGCGAAGGAAAGGCAGAAAATGGAATCATAAAATGCACAATTAAAACCACAAAAAGCAGGGCGCCTGGATGGTTCAGTCTGAAGGGCATCTGCCTTCAGCTCAGATGATGATCCCAGGATCCTGGGATGGAGCACCACATCAGGCTCTGTGCTGAGCTGGGGAGTTGGGGGGCGGTGAGTCTGCTTCTCCTTCTCCCACTCCCCCTGCTTGTGCTCAATCCCTGTCAAATAAATAAATAAATAAAATCTTAAAAAAAAAATTAAATAAAACACAAAAAGCAGAAAAAGAATGCAAGACAAAAATAGGAAAAGAGAAAAAGTGCAACAAATAGAAAACAGTGGTGAATATGGTACATATTAACCCAACTATCTTAATACTTACTTTGAACATAAATGCTCTCAATGCACCATTTACAAGACAGATTGTCGAAGTGGATCATAAAAAAACAAGATAAACTAAATGTTGTCTACAAGAAACCCCCCTTTAAATATAAAGACACATAGAGATTAAAAGTAAAGAAAAATATGCCACACTAACACTGACCAGGTTTAGTCATCCAAGAATTTTTTTTTCTTTCTTTTTTTTTTTAAGATTTTATTTATTTATTTTTTAGAGAGAGAGAGCACAGGCAGACAGAGTGGCAGGTAGAGGTGGAGGGAGAAGCAGGCTCCCCGACGAGCAAGGAGCCAATGTGGGACTCCATCCCAGGACCCTGGGATCATGACCTGAGCTGAAGGCAGCCGCTTAACCAACTGAGCCACCCAGGCAACCCCATCCAAGAATTTATTCCTTATCTCTCTCCAGATTTCTAATTGACACCCTGAACCCAGTATGTCAAAAACCAAACTCCTGGATTCCACAACAACAAAAATCCCACCCACCCACAGTAAAATCCATCCTTCTTGCAGCTTTCTGCTTCTCAATCCAAAGCAAGTACATTCTTTCTGTTGCTCAGACCAAAATCTTGAAGCCTTTCTTAACTCCTTTTTCTCACATTTTACAACCAACGGACATACTTGCTACTCTATATATTTTTATAAAGCGTTATGCATAAATGCGTATAGCAGCTTTAATTTTGGAGCACCCAACTGGAAACACCTTAAATGCTCATCAACGGATGGGAATGGATAACAAAGAGTGATACGTTAGTATAATATTACACTATTCGTCAGGAAAAAGAATAAACTCCAGACACGCAGAACAACACGGACAAATCTCAAAATAATTACGCCGAGGGAAAGACAGGCAGACATAAAAGAGTATTTACTGCATCCACTTATTTAACTTTAGAAAATCCATGCTAATCTGTAGTACCAGTAAGCAGATCAGCAGTTGCCTGGACATAGAGGTGGGTCGTGGGTAGGGGCTGGAGAGAGAGATTACAAAGGGGGACAAGAAAACTTTGGGTGTGATAATATGTACACTATCTTGATTATGAAGATGATCTCACAGTGCATGTGTATGTCAAAAGCATATTAAATTATATACACTTTAGGTATGTGCAATTATGGTGTGTTGGTTATAGCTCAATAAAGCTGTTAAAAACATGACTGCCATTAATAAAACATTCCTTGTTTTTAAAAAATGAGGTTGTCTTCTCCCATATGGGAAGGTATTTATTGAAGTCATTCACAATTGAAATAACTGCAGATATTTTGCCAAGAATGCATAACCATTAAAACTGCTGAAATTGTCATGATTTCAAACTTGATATTTTGCTGTTCATTTCTTCTTCAGAATATAATTTTCATTCAAAAAAGAGAGGATAGGAAAATGACAAGATTAAAGCAATTTTAGAAGGAAAACTATTATTTAAAACTATGGTTTTTATGTAATTTTTAAAGCAAATAACATACTTCCTTTTCCTAAAAAATGCCAGAAAAGGCAATCTGTAAAAAAGATAAAAATGACCAACCTCCAGTTGCAGAACACCTAGAAATTCTGGCTAAAAACTTCCTGCATCCTTTAAAACACAAAGCAAATCTGTGAGGAAAGGGGTGGAGCTTTGATACACCAGAAAAGGACTGGAGAAAGAATTGCAAACCAAAGTGGTAACTTTTCAAAATGAAACTACCGCATCCAGTTGTGTGTGTTCATCTCCATTCTTGAGAGACTGAATTCTAATGTCTACTTTGCAGACAGAAAATATAGCCTGGGCTTGCAAGGAGCAAGAAAATGTAAGAACCTCGTATAACATCAGGACACTCAAGACTATAATCCCACTAGTGGTTAGAAAATAATAATCTACCCAATAACACAAGATGACCATAAGAAACCATGGCTATCTCCATCTAGACTCTGGAGGAGAAAAATAATCTCCTCTAAGAGTTCCTAATTATGGGGCAATAACTCCCATGGGTTGGGGATTTGAAATTCTAATGTTCGTGGGGTCTGGGAAGCCTAGGATGAAAAATTAATGTTAAAAATTAACACAGAGTCAATAATAACTTGGGTTACCCAGCAAAAGCAAACTCAGAATTCCTCTAGAAGGACAGGCTTTCAGACAGGGCTTCTCACAGATGCAGCCCTGCTTATGATGAAGTCACAATCCAGAATTACAGAACTCAGAGCAATCCGTGTGAACAAGACCGCAGACCCAGCAGCATTCCTAGGATCACCACTTTCATAAAATCCAAATAGAACTTTGAGAGAAACTAGAAAATGAGTATGTTGAGATTGATTAAACACATAATAGGAAAACTCAAAAACATTAAAATTGACATATTAAGGCAGAGCAACTTTGAAAAAGAACCAAGTGGAAGTTGCAGAAATTAAAAAACAACAACAACAACAAACCACCCTACTGAAATGTAAAGCCAAATGAATGGGTTTACCACAGGTGTGACCCAACTCAAGAGCACATGGGTGGTGACACATACAGCAGAAGAAATTATTCTTACTGGGCACAGAAAGTAGATGAAAAATAGGAGACCTAGAGACAGAATGAGAAAATCCCAAATGTGGCCTAAGTTATTTTCAACAGAATAGAGATAATGTTAAAGAAGCAATAATGAGATAAAGATAGAATTTTCCAGGATTTATGAAAAGACATGAATCATAAGATTCCCAGAACATGTTTAATCCTAAGCAGGATACATATAAATAAATTCACCACAGGCATACTGTAGTGAAATCACTAAAGGCCAGAGGGAAATAGACTTACAATCCACCCAAGAAAGCCAGATGGATGATTACACAGATACAATTGAAATCCAAGAAGACAAAATACCTTCCAAATTCTAAGACAAAATAAATCATAATAAAACTCAATGATGCTACCTATAGCTGGAATCTTTGAAGAATGAGGTAGTTGAATTGAGCAAACATTCAAGTTGTTGAAATTATCCCTTTAGGTTTACATTTTGGCTAAATAATAAATAAAACCCTTTACAAAATACATTATACCCATTCCTGAATCCATATTCAAAGCATAATTACTATAACTTTTTCTTGAAGTCTCAAGAAGTGTGCCCTAATTAAAAAACAAAAACAAACAGAAGTAGGGGAGCTTTTGGTTCAAGATAACAAATCTGATAGATAAGTGGACTATTTTATCAAAAATCAATGTACAGAAATCCGTTGCTTTCTTATACACTAACAATGAAAAAATAGAAAGGGAAATTAGAGAATCGATTCCTATAGCACTAAGAACCATAAGATACCTGGGAATAAACCTAACCAAAGAGGTAAAGGATCTGTACTCAAAGAACTACAGAACACTCATGAAAGAAATTGAAGACACAAAAAGATGGAAGAGCATTCCATGCTCATGGATTGGAAGAATAAACATTGTTAAAATGTCTATACTGCCTAGAGCATCTATACTTTCAATGCCAGCCCAATCAAAATTGCGCCAGCATTTTTCAAAGAGCTGGAGCAAACAATCCTAAAATTTGTATGGAACCAGAGGAGACACCACATTGCTAAGGAAATGTTGAAAAAGAAAAACAAAACTGGGGGCATCACGTTGCCTGATTTCAAGCTTTACTACAAAACTGTGATCACCAAGACAGCATGGTACTGGCACAAAACAGACACATAAACCAGTGGAACAGAGTAGAGAGCCCAGATATGAACCTTCAACATTATGGACAACTAATCTTTGACAAAGTGGGAAAAATATATAGTGGAAAATAGGCAGTCTCTTCAATAAATCGTGCTGGGAAAATTGGACAGCTAAGTGTAGAAGAATGAAACTCGACCATTCTTTCACACCATACACAAAGATAAACTTGAAATGAATAAAAGACCTCAACGTGAGGCAGGAATCTATCAAAATCCTAGAGGAGAACATAGGCAGTAACCTCTTTGACATCAGCCATAGCAACTTCTTTCAAGATATGTCTCCAAAGGCAAAGGAAACAAAAGTAAAAATGAACTTTTGGGACTTCATCAAGATCAAAAGCTTCTGCACAGCAAAGGAAACAGTCAACAAAACAAAGAGGCAATGCACAGAATGGGAGAAGATATTCACAAATGACACTACAAACAAAGGGCTGATTTCCAAGATCTATAAAGAACTCCTCAAACTCAACACTCAAAAAACAGATAATCACATCAAAAAATGGGCAGAAGACATGAACAGACACTTCTCCAAATAAGACATACAAATGGCTAGTAGACACATGAAAAAATGTTCATCATCATTAGTCATCAGGAGATTCAAATCAAAACCACATTGAGATACCATCTTACACCAGTTAGAATGGCCAAAATTAACAAGACAGTAAACAGCAAGTGTTGGAGAGGATGTGGGGAAACGGGAACCCTCTTACACTGTTGTGTAAAACACAACAACTTGCATTGGGAATGCACGTTGTGGGAATGCAAGTTGTTGCAGCCACTTTGGAAAACAGTGTGGAGATTCCTTAAGAAATTAAAATAGAGCTACCCTATAACCCTGCAATTGCACTACTGGGTATTTACCCCAAAGATACAGATGTAGTGAAAAGAAGGGCCATCTCTACCCCAATGTTCATAGCAGCAATGGGCCACAGTCACCAAACTGTGGAAAGAACCAAGATGCCCTTCAACAGATGAATGGATAAAGAAGATATGGTCTATATATACAATGGAATATTATGCCTCCATCAGAAAGGATGAATACCCAACTTTTGTATCAACATGGATAGGACTGGAAGGGATTATGCTGAGTGAAATAAGCCAAGCAGAGACAGTCAGTTATCATATGGTTTCACTTACTTGTGGAGCATAAGGAATAACATGGAAGACATTGGGAGATGGAGAAGAGAAATGAGTTGAGGGAAATCAGATGGGGAGAAGACAAACCACGAGAGACTGTGCACTGAGAAACAAACTGAGGGTTTTGGAGGGGAGAGGGGGGTTGGGTGAGCCTGGTGGTGGGTATTGTGGAGGACACATTGCATGGAGCACTGCATGTGGTGCATAAACAATGAATTTTGGAACACTGAAATAAAATAAAATAAAATTTTTAAAAATCCCAGTGAAATGTCAGTAAAGACGTATAAAAGAGAGTATGTTCATCACAGTGCTGAGAGAGGGCGGCAATCTCATCGGCATACCAGAGAAATCACAAATTACCAGAAGAGAGATAACATATGGGAATCTTATTTCCAGTTAGCCAGAATGAAAGAAGCTGAAGGCCAGGAAAAGACCAAGCCGTGGGGAGCTTTCCTCTTGACTGTTAGTGCAAACGTGGCTGACTTAGAAAGCAGGAACGGGAGGCAGGAATCAACATACTGATAACAGGGCAGTCTAGAAGCAGCTGGGCAGGATCACCCCTGCTCCCACCTCTTTGCCCTGCCTGCAGAAACAGGACTGTTGGCATGGGCTTTACACCAGAGATAAGTTTACTGTAGAAATCCTGTCATCCCCAGGAGAGTGCAATGTCATCCCCAGGGGTAAAATTCCTCTCAGTTTGATATTTATGGTGGGGAGCAGCTCTATCTTATACTGTTTTCTCTCACAGCAAGTCAGTTAAAGCCAAAGGCAGGTTTTTCAGAAGGAAAGTCAATTCATTGACCTAACGGATATGCAGAAGTGGTAATGAGCTGAAACTAGTTGCTTCTTAAAACAGAAAGAAAAAATTAGAGGCTCCACAAGAGTGAGGGGGAAAAAAACCCAGCTAAAACAAGAAAATCATGGTGTATATCCAAGGCAAACTTAACTGTGAAATGATTTTGAGCATTTAGTGAAGTAGGAGAGGATGCATTTAACACTGACTTTGGTTCTCCTTTGAGCAGTACAAGTTCTGTAGCAATTCATTCCTTTCTTTATAGTCTACTAATTCAATAGCAAATATTTACTGTTTTTCAATTTTAAAAATAAACCTACTGTCAAGGCACAGAACACTAAATAATACAGCCAGCAGGGTGCCTCGCTGGCTCGTTGGGGTAGCCTGTGACTTTTGATCGTGGGCCATGAGTTTGAGCCCCACCTTGGGAGCAGGGATTACTTAAATAAATGAGAGTAAATAAATAAATAAATTAGAGCAGAATGCACATTTTTAGACTTTAACAATGTAAAAAGATACAGCTAAGAGACATAAAAATCTGGGAAGGCAGAATAAAATGTAAGGAAGAGAATGAATGAATCAAAGTTAAAAGATTGAGAAATAGAAGTTTCAGAGATTATCATGTTAAGTTATAAAGTAAATTTAATAGACTATTTAGTACAGCAAATAGAACAAAAACATGGTGAAGAGGGAAAGGTAGGAACTAGCTATATTCTTCCTATTTTATAAAGGGATTTAATACCTAAGCTAACATATCAAGAAATAGGGCCTTTATAAACATATTATTAAATAAATCTAATAATCCCTGGAATGATTTTATGTCAGCTCTAGAGAGAACAGGAACTTTTACTCTCTACTTTATATATTTGTGTTTATTTCATGCATTTATTCTTTTTTGCAATTAAATATGTGTATCCAATAATAAACTTATACAATTAGACAAGAGTAGAGATTATTTTTACTCCAGAATATTTTTCAAATTTCATATATAACCACATGTTAAAATGTTTGGGGAAAAAATTTTAATTTGAGAATTATGACACATATTCTTTTTAAAATTAAAGAACACCTCAAGATATAAGTATAATTGATCAGATGGAAAAAGTTTTAAAAGTTTTCATTTTAAAAAGCACAGAAGCATAAAATTATATTCTGCATCTTTCACTTGCTCTGTGCCCATAAGCAATTTATTTATTTATTTAAGATTTGTTTGTTTGTTTATTTATGTATTTATTTATTTGACAGAGATGACAAGTAGGCAGAGAGGCAGGCAGAGAGAGACGAGGAAGCAGGCTCCCCGCCGAGCAGAGAGCCTGATGCGGGGAGTCCCAGACTCCGGGACCATGACCAGAGCCAAAGGCAGAGGCTTTAACCCACTGAGCCACCCAGGCGCCCCGTAAGTGATTTATTTATTACTGAATGTTTTCCCAAAATCCTATAAATGAGCCTAATGATATCTGTAAAGGTTGTTGGCAAAATTAAATGATTTCAATAAAATTACTAGCCCTTTGTAGATGTTCAAAACTGCTAGATTTTTAGTGGTCATATCTATAACATACCTACCTGTCTACATACGAAAGAACCCTCTCAAAAGAGTACAATGGAAAGACCACAGATTTTTTTTTTTTAAAGACCACAGATTTTTAAACAGAGACTTGAGTTCAGAGACTTTGGTCTGCTATCCTGTGAGTGTGTGACTTCCCAGAGGTAACAGACTTGCCACTTCTCATGTTCAACACTTGGATATGGTGGGCGGTGTTCTAGCTCAGTGATAACTGCAGAGGATATCAAGGTTTATGGGCTGGCTGCTTTCACTTACACAGATGATCCCAAACAAAGGAGATGTTGTATCTGGGATTTCTTTTTTCTGTCTTTTCACTGTCTGTAGTGGACATCTGTCACGTAAAATAGATGAATTTGAACTCTTTTATATGTTTGGGGAATGAATGCCCTGCTTCTTCAGCCTTGGCGGAGATCCAAGAGCAAAAGGAGCTGAATCTGTTGGATACTTACTTCCCCAGCCTCCTCCTCCCTTGCCCCCAGGGTAAAGTATGTAACCTTGACTCTGCCAGTCAAAGCAGCAGACTTAGATTCCAGAACTGGGGCACAGGAGAGCAAAGGTCTGGGGAGTTCACATTCCCTCTCCGTGGCAATGCCTATAGTAGCCAACTGGAAGAAAGCTCCAATTCCTGATGCAGGAGCAGCTGCACTGCCAACTGTCACTTCTGGGGATCAGAGGGAGCGAAAGCCGCCACCTACTCATGAAGGGCTTGGAGCCCTTCCCATGACTTGGTGAGCTCACCAATATCCCCTTGTTTACAACTAAGAACCTGATGGGTATGCTGTAAAGCATCATAACCTTACATTACTGGTATCTCTCCTCGTATGCTGAATCCTGCCCAACCCCAAGCTGTGTCCGGAAGATGCCCAGAAGAAACACAGTTCTGTGGGACAAGAACATGCAACTGTGATCAGAGACTTGTGGTTAGGATCACTAGCTGTCACGGGGAGTTGGAGAGATGCGGAAACTAGAAAAGAGGGTCTTCGAACGTACAGAAAAATGGACCCTGCTGAAGTTCAGGAGTGGCGTAAACCTCATTCAGAGACTGTACTTCCTCTTCTGAGGAAGGACTTACTGTGTTTTGGGTTGTGCACAGGACAGTTGTACTATATTAGGTGGAACTGCAA
The DNA here is from genome assembly GCA_003697995.1 of Taxidea taxus jeffersonii. Lineage (NCBI taxonomy): Eukaryota > Metazoa > Chordata > Mammalia > Carnivora > Mustelidae > Taxidea > Taxidea taxus. The sequence goes on along the minus strand of ML106145.1, from coordinate 123,910 downwards.
CCGCCTTATTGTCTTTTCTTAGAGATTAAATGTGGTTTAAGGAAGTGGATACGAGTGCCAGCTTCACAGGGGATGGACTTGTGATGAATTTTATGTGTCAGCTTGACTAGGGGAGGGGGATAGCCAGATAGGTAGTACACCATTTCTGGGTGTGTCTGTGAGGGCGTTTCTGGAAGAGATTAGCATTTCAGACACTGGCCCGAGTGACGATGAGCACCTTCACCAATGCAGGGGCACACATGCCATCCCCTGAGAGCCTGAATGAAACAAAAAGGCAGAGGACGAGAGAATTTGCTCTCTGCCTAAATTGGGACAGACATCTTCTCAGGCCCTTGGACAGGCGTCTAGTTCCAGGGCCTTCATATTTGGACTGAATTATATGATGGTCTTTCCTGGTTCCCCAGCTTGTAGACAGCAAGATTGAAGGCCTGCTCAGCCTCCATAACCACATAAGCCAACTCCTATAATAAGTGTCCATATATATGTATGTATGTATGCATGTATGCATGTGTGTATATACACAAGTATATATATGTGTGTATACACAAGTGTCTGTGTGCATATACACAAGTGTGTGTGTGTGTATAGATATGTACATTTCTCTAGAGAACTCTGATACAGAGCACTAAGAAAATCTTTACTAGCTAAAAGATTAATTCCACAACGGCTTAATTGATGCGCTGATTACAAGTGAAGAGAAGTCTCTGGAGGTTTACTACTCCATCGCTAGTCTTTCAAGAGTTTTAGCTGATGTAGCTGATATTGAAGGCCTGCTGATGTAACTTCTGGATGACAGGAGAGCTAAGATCACTAGAGCCATAATGCCTATAAACCTGTCAGTCCCCACATAAATCCCCACGTGGGGACGGCATCCAGCTATATACTAGGTTAAGCAAGGAGACTCCCCCAAAGGGCTACACTAAGAGTTTGGAGGTTATAGTTTTATAATAGCTTTTTTAATGCTTCATCACTATATTGGGGCTAGTATATTATGTCATGAGCATTCACCAGGTTAATATATGTAACTAATTAGAATAAGGCTTGGTACACAGCCCGTGTTTGATAACTGCTAGCTACTAAATTTTCATGGTTATTCGACCTAGCTAAGACCTGGCTTTACATTCCCAAGGGTAGGTGGCTGTAAATGACCATAATAAATTTCATAGGTACCATAGATGCAGTTCCCTGACCACAGAATCATTCAGCCTGAAGGGAGGCGGCATTCCTGAGGGAATCGCTATGGGGCAGAGGACTCAGTAAGAACAGTTCCAGCAACAACACCTGCCAAGAGACACACATGTCATGTAGAAGCTCATATTGCTCTGTGCACCTGGTGAGTGTTTAATAAGTATCTGTTGACTGAATAAACAAGTACAGATTGGTTGAATAGCTTAGAGTACATAAGCCATGAGAGAGGCAAGAGCCATGGGGTATGTGTGTATGAGGCAGGCTAGAGTGAGCTTGTCATGACTAGAGCAGATGGAAAGTATTAGAAAGTAGAGAAAGTAAGTGGGATAGAGAAAATAGATGAATCAAAATAATCCACCAACTAGGATTTTTTTTAAACATTTGAAGAAAAAAAAATGTAGAATCATGAATACCAAACAAATGAGTCTGGACTTGAATCTTGGTTCTTACAGGAAGGGGAGGGAATGAGAGTGAGATTTTAGGAAGATTTTAGAGAATCATTTGCAACTTGGTGAAGGAGTCACAGAGGTAAAAGAGGTCAGCAGCACGCTATGGAAGAAATTCCAAAGCAGGAGAAGGACACTGATATGTTGAGATAGAGTCCAGATATAAAAGATCTTATTACCTTAAACATTAAATGACTCAATTTCCATTATTTAATTTGATTTCAAACCAGAGTATCAAGCATATGTATTATCATTTCCAAGTGCTTATAAAGTCAAACGTATAAACTATTCATGGTTTCAGATATAAAAAACTCCATATATTTGAGAAATTAAATCACTGAATAAGTAGTCAGGCTTGACCAAGAAAAACATGTATCATGGTCAGGAGTCTAGAGGTAAAATTTTCAAGGACCAAAGGTTTGTTTTCAGCTTACAATCTTAGTTACTTAAATGGAAAGAACTTTTTCAGATAGGTCTGTCCATAACACCCAGAAAGGTGATGTCAATGCTGTGTTTACTATAGATTTGTGTTATTATGAGGACTGTTTAAAATTTTAATACTTTAAAACCATGCTAATAAAATAGAAGTTCAAAATTTTCATTCCGTTTAGGTGTTTCTAAAACATGAGCTGTGCCTTCTTCCTAGAATTCAAACTCACACAATCTGTTGAATTTGACTTAGACCAAAACCCTTGGATTCATCATTAATTTCTTGATTTATTGCACATCCAACCTACCAGCAGGATTCTACTTTAAATACATATCCCAAATCCTGACCCTTCTCACCACTTCCTCTGCCAACACCTCATCTGAGTCACCGCTGTCTCTCACCAGGTATAAAAGCCTTCTAACTGGTTGGCCTGCTCCCATGCTCTCCCATTTTAATCAGTTTTCAGAAGGACAGCCAGAGCAATTGTGATAAAACCCCCCTCTTTAAATATCCCACATTCTGTTCTTTAGGCAAGTCAAACTCAAACATGACTCCCAGCCTTTACACTTGCCAATCCCACTATCTGAAATTTTCTTGCCCCAGATGTCCAAATGGTTTACTACCCCCGTCTTCCTCTGAGTATTTACTCTGATAAAGGTTTTTCAGTGATGAACATGATAAAAATGGACCCATCCCCACAATATTCTTTCTCTCCCTTCTCCATTCTTCTTTCTCCATAGTCGTTTATATCCCACAGACATTCCAGATACTGTACTCATTTTGTTTATCTAGAATAAAGTTCCAAGTGGGCAGAGATTTTTATCTTTTACTCACTGCTATATCCTCCATGCTTACCATATCACAAGCATCCAATAAATAGAGGCTAAATCAATGAATGAGTATTAATTTCAGTATAATTCAGTATTTTATCAATTGTTCATGAGGATAGATCATAAACAGCAAGGAGAAATCAGGCCCTTTAAATGCCACTGATACTGTTGAAAATCAGGAAGAGAACACTCTGGGATGAGAACACACACTTACTAAGCACATGGGTGGCCACACCACCTCTACCACCTTCTGGCCATCGTATGGTGGGAATGTTACTCAGCCTCCCTGTATGCTGTGTCACATACAGAAAAATATGTGATAGCTCTTGAATTCTCAATAAGGTTGAATGCAATATGCTTATCAAGTGTTTAACATAGTATGTGTCACACAGAGATTTGTAATCATGATTACATATCATTACAACCACATGGTTAGTATAATAAGAAAATGGATAGATTAATCCTCTGGGTTTCTTTGTCCTTGTTTATACCTAACCCAGTCAGCCCAAATACATCTGAAATGAGCGTATGAGGCACTAAACTTCTTTCACTTCACACTTTTAAAAGAAATGATAGGGTAACAGAACTGATCTATACTTTTATCATGGTGGTGGCTACATTACTGGATGCATTCATCAAAACTCAGAACAATACAATGTAAAGGGTACACGTTTCACTGTAAGTTTTGACATTTCAAAACAAAAAGGGGAGTATTAGGGCAAATGTGTGAAACTAATCACAATAGTTAGAATTAATTACTTGCCTCCCCACAATGAAGAATAAAAAGCATGAGAGAAACCTATCTAATGACATCAGAGGTAGCTAATTTCCCCTCGATACATGGAAGATACAAAATGGCTTGGTTTTCCAGGTAAAAACAGCTATTTCCAAACAAAACATGTGCAAGTGTTACAAAGCAATACGCTGCTTCTCTTGTCTCTTAAGACTTAGAGAATAGGTGGCAAGTACAAGCCTTGATCCAAATTTATCAAATACATGTATAATCTTACAGTCCCTAATGCTTTAGAAGCAAATGTAAATTTATCTAAAAATAGTTCTCAAATGTAATATCCTCCAACGTTCATGGTTACATGGTAAAGAAACACATCCAAATTTTTACTATTCCTTTAATGAATTAACTAGTGATGCACAGCTCAGAAGAACTTTTAGACTTTAATAGTATTGACAAGCCTAATGAAATTTACACAAATATGTATGAATGGGAACAGAAAAAAGGTGTTTATGTATGTTTATAGTTCAAATGACCCAGTTTCCTCAAACATGAAAACAGCTAGAGTTTCCGATGTGGCCATACATAATGTGGTCAACAGGGAGAAGAGAAATCCAAATCTTTATTTTTAAAAGATTACATTTCAAGGTAAACTTCCATTTAACTCACTCATTAATTTTCCCTGAATATTGACATGTGGACTAGCTGCCAGATAAGCAAAAAACAATTGAAAAATTTTGGCTTAAAGCAAATAACCAAACTTTTATAGAAAATTTCTCACTAGTATGTACTTTAAAAGAAAGGAAAACCAACAACTGGCAGTTTCTAATCCCTGTTTAAGGACTCAAGCCAAGATTACTCAGTTTTAGCTAGATGCGCTTTAAAAAATATATATATGCATATATATATGTATGTGTATATATATATATGCATATATATGGCAGAAACAGGGCCCATTTGATTTGAATTTGAACAGCTGTCTGTGGTGTCTGACCATAAATGATGCTGTCTTTCAAAAACAAAATGCTAAACAGTTAAGTATTTCTATGGCCTAAGAAAGAAGCGCAAAGTGAACTCATTTCTTTGTTAAGCTATTAGGGTTCTCCAGATATTTCTTAACACCTGTCTTAAAGAAATATTTTGTTTAAATGGTGAAAAGATTCAAATCAAGAAATAAGGTCATTATGACATGAGCTTGAAATCTTCACTGATATGTGTAGGAGGGTAGTTGGCAAGGGGCAATTTTTTTTTTCTAGAGAAAGTAGTCCAAATGCAATTTAATAAAAGGCAGATGGCATATTGGAGAGAGTTGGTTAGAATCATGGAAGATATGCAGTTCATTTTTATTGTGAAATCTATTTGTAAACACCAGCTCAATTTTTGCATTTCAAACCACGAAGATTAATACAAAGCAAAGTAGTTGATGGGCAATCCTGCTTCTTGTGATGGAAAACTCTGTCTTAGCCTCTGATCAGCTCCACTGACAGTGGCATAAAGAGCTTCCAGGCAAGCCAGAATCTGCTATGGTGTGGTGATGATTTAAAATGGTTTCAAAGCAGAGATGACACATGAATATGAAAGTAGAAGTAGCGTCCTCCCAGCTCCTATGGGATCTTATTCTATGCAACAAGGAACAGTCACCTAGAGTTGAGTATTGTGCACATTTCTGGTTTCCACCAATCACAAGAGGCATGGTCAATTGTACAACGTTCAAAGCAAACCAATACAGATAATTAAAGAGGTGGAAGAAAAGGCCTATGGGCAGAGGTAAAAGAAACTGGAACCACCTTATTTATTTCCCCCAGGGCAGAGATTTTGCACGCTATTTTATTTACATCACTCAGAGAAGTGAGTACAATACTCCAGGTGAAGTGAGTCCTTGGTATAAACCTGTTGGCCGAAGAGGGGAAGAGTGAGAAAAATGATATGGTAACAGTCTTCAGATAAATGAAAGGTTGCTTTATTTATTTGTTTATTTATATATTTATTTGAGACAGAGACAGGGAGGGGCAGAGGGAAAGGGAGAGAAAATCTTTTTTTTAAGATTTTTTTTTTTTTTTTAATTTTGTTAGAGAGAGAGCAAGCGAGCACAGGCAGACAGAGAGACAGGCAGAGGCACAGGGAGAAGCAGGCTCCCTGCCGAGCAAGGAGCCCGATGTGGGACTCGATCCCAGGACGCTGGGATCATGACCTGAGCCGAAGGCAGCCGCTTAACCAACTGAGCCACCCAGGCGTCCCAGGAGAGAAAATCTTAAGCAGACTCTACACCCAGCACAAGGCATGATGCAGGACTCCATTCCACCACTCTGAGATCATGACCTGAGCCAAAATCAAGTATTGGATGCTTAACTGACTGATCCACCCAACATGCCCCAAGGGTTGTTATTTTTTAATATGGTAACCAGCTGTCTGTCTCCACCCAGTAGAGAAAGCAAAATCTAATCAGAATAGGTTAGGGTTCATCTGTCGGGTCACCAACTTGTTTCAGTTTGCCTAGGACTTTCTCCAGGTTTAGCAATGAAAATCTGATCTGGAGAAACTTGTAACTCCTGGGCAAACCATGGCAGTGGGTCATTCTGACATTGTGGATGCTTAAGACAGGAAACATTCTTATCCAACTGGGAAAAGTTGGATAAATCCCACGTGAATGGAGAGGAAAATTAAGTGTCCTCTCATGGGACTTTCAAGTCATAGGTTTCTACCAGTGTCACAGTCACTACAGTTATTAATTATCAGGGACAATAATGACAGTGATAAAATAGTAATGACTTTATTTTCTACCTGTCAAAGTGAGTTTGTGCTAACATTAGCTCACTAAAACCCCATTAAATGTGTTTTAACCCTGAGCAGAAGAGCTAAGCACATTCCCCAAAGTCATAAGGACATAAATGTGAACCACAAAAATGGAGTATAATGATTAGTTGCAGTTGCATAACAAGCCAGTCTAAGCTCGCTCATGCTTGAGGTTGATCAGGCCAAATAAAACACGGCTGAGTGGTTAACAGGTCTGGGTATGCAGGTCTGGGTATGAGGGCTTATTACTGATAAAACGGTCCTGGACAAACTACAAACCTCTCTAAGCATCTGTTTCTTCATCTATAAAATGGAGATAATGTCACTACCTGCTCATAAGAAGTTTATAAGACTTTCTTTAGTGAGCCTTACTACAAAGTGATAGCATAATGGAAAGCAGGTCTATGAAACAAGACCATTATTGGGTTCAGGAATTGAGGTCTCTGGTATAATAGGTAACATTTTAAATAATTTCTATGTGCCAGAAACTTACTCAGCACTTATCATGCACTACACATTGAATATAACTCTGAGGATTATTATTCTCATCTTCATTTTATAAAATAAGTAACCAAATTACAGAAAGTTTAAGTATTTTGCCCCAGATTACCTAGACAGAAAGCAGCAAAGTTCATATTTTAACCTGGGCAACATAATCCTCTACCTTGTACTCAGACACTATACTGTCCCCAGTTTACTTTCAGATGACCCATGGGGGTATGTGTGGACTGCATACCATTTTTGAAAATACATAAACACAACTTCTCAGTAAAATTTTTCATAACTTTCAGTGGCAGTGAGGTTAAGGTTAAATGCTCTGACAAGTACTTAAAATACTTTGCTGATTGTAAGAATGGAATATTCAGACCTTCAGACACAATTCAAAGTGCTAAATATATAGTATATCCAGTCCAGTTTTCATCTAATCTGAAACATATTTCTATTAGTACTGTGTGCTAAATAACCATGTGATAGGTTTGAATATCCCAGATTGAGTTACTCAGTGATTCATGAAAAAAGCTACTCCTAATGATAAGTCAGCTTTAGGAGTTAGACTTTTATGATACACGTTGATTTGAATTTCAAAAGGGGGACAGTTTATTGGACTAAATTTTTCCCAGATAACTGTAAACTCTCAAAAATATATAAACATAAAAAACACTATTTGGAGGCACTGAAGGGTGACCTAAAACAGATAAAAGTGATGGGAGAGCATTGAAAACTCAAAGACAAGTACAGAAGGTAAAATTTACCTTTATTTGGCTTTTCACTTAAGTTGTCTCCCACCCATTTGGCATGGAGAGGCCAGAACTCACATAAAAAACCATAATTTTATTAGCATGAGAAGCTCAGAATCTGGAGTTGTCAGACAGGGTGGAAAGGGAAGGAAAAATCTCTGAAATAATCAAACAACAGAGAGGGAATAGAAAGATCTTCATGGATTTACTGGTGAAGTCTATCAAACATCTGAGGACACAATAATAGTAATCTTATACAAACTCCTTCAGAAAAGAATAAAACACTTCATAACTTGCTTAGGCCATCCTAAATGAAGCCTTATATGAAAACCTCAAGACATTGCAAGAAAACTATAGACCAATATCCTTCATTCGTAATAGATACAAATGTCCTTCACAAAATATTAGTAAATGAAATCCATGAATATACGGGGGAGGAGTCAAGATGGCAGAGAAGTAGCAGGCTGAGACGACATCAAGCAATAGAAGATCAGCTAGATAGCTTATCAAACCATCCCAAACACCTACAAATCCAACAGGAGACTGAAGAGAAGAACAACAACAATTCTAGAAACAGAAAATCGACCACTTCCTGAAAGGTAGGACCAGCGGAGAAGTGAACAAAGCGACAGGAAGATAGACCACGGGGAGAGGCCGGCTCCCGGCAAGCGGCAGAGCAACGGAGCACAAAATCAGGACTTTTAAAAGTCTGTTCCACGGAGGGACATTGCTCCAGAGGCTAAACCAGGGTGAAGCCCACGTGGGAACAACGTGGCCCCAGGTCCCACGGGGTCACAGAAGGATCGGTGGTGTCTGAGTTTCGCAGAGCTCACAGTATTAGAGCGGGGAAGCCGGCTACGGAGACGGAGCCGAGGAGTGAGCTCTCAACTCGGGACTACCTTAAATTGTGATCTCTAGCACAGGTCACTGCTCTGTGAGTGGGGTCCCCACAAGATCCAGGGAGACCTCCCTGGAAGAGCTCAGGGATCCACGGGTTCAGAGACTGCAGACGGGGCTGTGTGCCAGAGACAGAGATGCTTGGTCACAGGCTGGGTGAGCTCGGAGCACAGCTGGAGGCCAGGGAGATGGGAGTGATTGAGCGCTTTTCTCCGAGGGTGCCCTGAGGAGTGTGGCCCCGAGCTCGAGCTCTTGGCTCCTCCGAGCCAGAAATTGGGAGGCCGCCATTTTCATTCCCATCCTCCAGAACTCTACGGAAAGCGTTCAGGGAACAAAAGCTCCCAAAAGCGAACCTGAGAGGATTACTTAGCCCCTGGTAAGGGCGGTGCAATTCTGCCTCGGGCAAAGACACTTGAGAATCACTACAACAGGCCCCTCCCCCAGAAGATCAGCAAGAAATCCAGCCAAGACCAAGTAGAACAGCCGAATTCCAGAGGAGGAGAAAGCAAAGCATGGAATTCATGGCTTTCTCCCCATGATTCTTTAGTCTTGCAAAGTTAATTATTTTTATTTTTTTTCTTCTGCTAAACTTTTTTTTGCTTTTACCCTTTCCTCTTTAACGTTTTTTAACTAGTTTATCTTAACAATACCTTTCCAAAAAAGTCTTTTTTGAACCTTCATTATTATAGTCTTATTTTACCCTTCATTGTATCTAACTTTATTCTTTGTATACACATAGGGTTTTTTCTTCTAAAAAAATTTGGGATACAACTTCTTCTAATAGATAAAAAGGGACCCTAAATCTAGCACAGGGCTTTGTTCTAGTCTCCAGCCTGAGCAAATTCTCTCCACTTCCTTTTTCTTTATTCTCCCAACCAACTTATCTTAACTCCTTTTTTAGAATATCTTTTTTAAAATTTTCATCTTTTTTTTTTTATTCACATAATTTTTATTGGCCACTTGCTTGTTTAGGGGAAATGGAGAAACAGCACAGCACATCTCTAATAAGTTTACTGAGTTTGCACACCTTTTTTTTTTTTTTAAGTTTTTGTGGGCGTTGCCTTTTTTTAACTTCTTTTTTTTTTTTAAGCTTTATTTAAACATATAATGTAACCCCACCACCCTCTCCCAACCCCTCTCTCCCCCACCCCCCTCAGTTTGTTTTATGACATTAAGAGTCTCTTTTGGTTTGTCTCCCTCCCGATCCCATCTTGTTTCATTTTTACTTTTCCTACCACCTTAACTCCCACCCCC
>ML106145.1:87264-109104 GCA_003697995.1 Taxidea taxus jeffersonii | reverse complement strand
TTACAGACTTCTTGTCCCGTGCTGCTTTCAGGATTTTCTCTTTGTCGCTAAGACTTGTAAATTTTACTATTAGATGGCGGGGTGTGGGTCGATTCCTATTGATTTTGAGGGGTGTTCTCTGCAACTCCTGGATTTTGATGCTTGTTCCCCTTGCTATATTAGGGAAATTCTCTACAATAATCCTCTCCAATATACCTTCTGCTCCTATTTCTCTTTCTTCTTCTTCTGGAATCCCAATTATTCTAATGTTGTTTCGTCTTATGGCATCACTTATCTCTCGAATTCTCCCCTCGTGGTCCAGTAGTTGTTTGTCTCTCTTTTGCTCAGCTTCTTTATTCTGTCATTTGGTCTTCTATATCACTAATTCTGTCTTCTGCCTCATTTATCCTAGCAGTAAGAGCCTCCCTTTTTGATTGCACCTCATTAATAGCTTTTTTTATTTCAACTTGATTAGACTTTAGTTCTTTTATTTCTCCAGAAAGGGCTTTTATTTCTCCTGACAGGGTTTCTCTAATATCTTCCATGCCTTTTTTGAGCCCGGCTAGAACCTTGAGAATCGTCATCCTGAATTCCAGATCTGACATATTACCAATGTCTGTATTGATTAGGTCCCTAGCCTTCGGTCCTGTCTCCTGCTCTTTTTTTTGTGGTGAGTTTTTCTGCCTTGTCATTTTGTCAAGATAAGAATCCGCTGTTCTCCTTGTTAAGTGAACTTGGTCTTGGCTGGATTTCTTTGATCTTCTGGGGGAGGGGCCTGTTGTAGTGATTCTTAAAGTGTCTTTGCCCCAGGCGGAATTGCACCGCCCTTACCAGGGGCCAGGCTAAGTAATCCTCTCAGGTTCGCTTTCGGGGGCTTTTGTTCCCTGAACGCTTTCCGTAGAGTTCTGGAGGACAGGAATGAAAATGGCGGCCTCCCAATCTCCGGTTCAGAGGAGCCGAGAGCTCGGGGCCCCAGTCTTCAGTGCGCCTTCATAGAAAAGCGTTTAATCCCTCTGGTCTCCCAGCCCCCGTTTGCGCTCGGAGAAAATCGTGTGTAATCAGTCCCGTCTCACTGGCTTCTGGGAGCGCTCCAAGCTCACCCAGCCTGTGACCAAGTGTCTCTGTCTCTGGCAGAGTCCCACCTGGAGTCTCCGAACCCCGTAGATCCCTGAGCTCTCCCGGGTCAGAGTCTCCCCGGATCTTGTGGGGACCCCTCGCACAGAGCACCGGCCCGTGTCACAGAGCACCGGTCTGTGTCACAGACCACTAGGAAACCTCGGCTCTGTCTCCGCAGCCGACTTCCCCGCTCTAATACCTGTGAGCTCTGCGACACTCAGACACCCCCGATCCTTCTGTGACCCTGCAGGACCTGAGTCAAAACTGTCCCCGTGATCTCTTCACCCCAGTTTAGCCTCTGGAGCGATGTCCCTCCATGGAGCAGACTTTTAAAGGTCCTGATTTTGTGCTCTGCCGCTTGCCGGGAGCCGGCCCCTCCCCCTGGGGTTTATCTTCCCGTCGCGTTGGATTCACTTCTCCGCTGGTCCTACCTTTCAGAAAGTGGTCGATTTTCTGTTTCTAGAATTGTTGTTTTTCCTCTCTTTGATCTCCTATTGGATTCATAGGTGTTCGGAATGGTTTGATAGGCTATCTAGCTGATCTCCTGCTGTCTGATGTCGTCTCAGCCTGCTACTTCTCCGCCATCTTGACTCCTCCCCCCAAATTTTCATCTTTATAGTCATTCCATCCCTTGATTGTGTTTGCCCTTATATATATTTTTTTCATTCTTTAAGGTTTGGGGAGGTAGTTTCTTCTAAGAGATGAAAATATTCCCAAAATTAAGTGGGTGACTCTGTTCTATTCACCAGTCTAATATATATATATTCTTTTTTGTATTTTTTCTTTATTTTTAATTTTTTTTCTTTTTTTAATTTCTTTTCTTTTCTGAACTTCTTTTTACCCCTTTCCCTCCCCCCACAATTTAGGGTTCTTTTGATTTGGTTAAAGCACATTTTACTGGGGTCTTTGCCACCCTTTTAGTATCTTATTCACTTCATCATATATTCTTATCTGGATAAAATGACAAGGCGGAAAAACTCACAAAAAAAAAAAAAAAAAAAAGAACAAGAGGCAGTACCAATGGCCAGGGACCTAATCAATACAGACATTGGTAATATGTCAGATCTAGAGTTCAGAATGACAATTTTCAAGGTTCTAGCCAGGCTCGAAAAAAGCATGGAAGATATTAGAAAAACCCTGTCTGGAGAAATAAAAGAACTAAAATCTAACCAAGTTGAAATTTAAAAAGCTATTAATGAGGTGCAATCAAAAATAGAGGCTCTTACTGCTAGGATAAATGAGGCAGAAGAGAGAATTAGTGATATAGAGGACCAAATGACAGAGAATAAAGAAGCTGAGCAAAAGAGTGACAAACAACTACTGGACCACAAGGGGAGAATTTGAGAGATAAGTGATACCATAAGACAAAACAACATTAGAATAATTGGGATTCCAGAAGAAAAAGAAAGAGAGAGGGGGGCAGAAGGTATATTGGAGAGAATTATTGTAGAGAATTTCCCTAATATGGCAAAGGGAACAAGCATCAAAATCCAGGAGGCACAGAGAATCCCCCTCAAAATCAGTAAGAATAGGTCCACACCCCATCATCTAATAGTAAAATTTAGAACTCTTAGTGACAAAGAGAAAATCCTGAAAGCAGCATGGGACAAGAAGTCTGTAACATACAATGGTAAAAATATTAGATTGGCAACAGACTTATCCACAGAGACCTGGCAGGCCAAAAAGAACTGGCATGATATATTCAGAGCACTAAACGAGAAAAACATGCAGCCAAGAATACTATATCCAGCTAGGTTATCATTGAATATAGAAGGAGAGGTAAAAAGCTTCCAAGACAAACAAAAACTAAAAGAATTTGTAAACACCAAACCAGCTCTACAGGAAATATTGAAAGGGGTCCTCTAAGCAAAGAGAGAGCCTAAAAGTTGTACATCAGAAAGGAACAGCGACAATATACAGTAACAGTGACCTTATAGGCAATACAATGGCACTAAATTCATACTTCTCAATAGTTACCCTGAATGTAAATGGGCTAAATGCCCCAATCAAAAGACACAGGGTAACAGAATGGATAAAAAAACAAAACCAATCAAAATGCTGTCTATAAGAAACTCATTTTAGACCCAAAGACGCCTCTATATTTAAAGTAAAGGGGTGGAAAACAATTTACCATGCTAATGGACATCAAAAGAAAGCTGGGGTGGCAATCCTTATATCAAATAAATTAAATTTTAAGCCAAAGACTATAATAAGAGACAAGGAAATACACTATATTATACTCAAAGGGTCTGTCCAACAAGAAGATCTAACAATTTTAAATATCTATGCCCCTAACATGGGAGCAGCCAACTATATAAACCAATGAATAACGAAATCAAAGAAACACATCGACAATAATACAATAATAGTAGGGGACTTTAACACTCCCCTCGCTGAAATGGACAGATCATTCAAGGAAAAGATCAACAAGGAAATAAAGGTCCTAAATGACACACTGGACCAGATGGACATCACAGATATATTCAGAACATTCTATCCCAAAGCAACAGAATACACATTCTTCTCTAGTGCCCATGGAACATTCTCCAGAATAGATCACATCCTGGGTCATCAATCAGGTATCAACCGGTCAATAGATTGGGATCATTCTCTGCATATTTTCAGACCACAATGCTCTGAAGCTAGAAGACCAAGTGGGATTTATTCCAGGGCTGCAAGGTTGGTTCAACATCCACAAATCAACCAATGTGATACAATACATTAATAAAAGAAAGAACAAGAACCATATGATACTCTAATAGATGCTGAAAAAGCATTTGACAAAGTACAGCATCCTTTCTTGATCAAAACTCTTCAAAGTGTAGGGATAGGGGGCACATACCTCAATATCATCAGTCACCTATGAAAAACCCACAGCAAATATCATTCTCAATGGAGAAAAACTGAGAGCTTTTCCGTTAAGGTCAGGAACACAGCAGGGATGTCCATTATCATCACTACTATTCAACATAGTACTAGATGTCCTAGCCTCAGCAATCAGACAACAAAAAGAAATTAAAGGCATCTGAATTGGCAAAGAAGAAGTCAAACTATCACTCTTTGCAGAAGATGTGATACTTTATGTGGAAAACCCAAAAGACTCCAAATCTGCTAGAACTTGTACAGGAATTCAGTAAAGTGTCAGATTACAAAATCAATGCACAGAAATCAGTTGCATTTCTATACACCACCACCAAGACAGAAGAAAGAGAAATTAAGGAGTCAATCCCATGTACAATTGCACTCAAAACCATAAGATACCTAGGAATACACCTAACCAAAGAGGCAAAGAATCTGTACTCAGAAAACTATAAAGTACTCATGAAAGAAATTGAAGAAGACAAAAAGAAATGCAAAAATATTCCATGCTCATGGATTAAAGGAACAAATATTGTGAAAATGTCTATGCTACCTAAAGCAATCTACAGGTTTAATGCAATCCCTATCAAAATCCCATCAATTTCGTTTCAAAGAAATGGAACAAATAATCCTAAAATTTATATGGAACCAGAAAAGACCTCAAATAGCCAGAGGATTATTGAAAAAGAAAGCCAAAGTTGGTGTCATCACAATTCCAGACTTCAAGTTCTATTACAAAGCTGTCATCCTCAAGACAGTATGGTACTGGCACACAAAAACAGACAAATAGATCAACGGAATAGAACAGAGAGCCCAGAAATAGACCCTCAACTCTATGGTCAACTAATTTTCGACAAAGCAGGAAAGAATGTCCAATGGAAAAAAAGACAACCTCCTCAACAAATAGTGTTGGGAAAACTGGACAGCCACATGTAGAAAAATGAAACTGGACCATTTCCTTATACCACACATAAAAATAGACTCAAAATGGATGAAAGACCCCAATTTGAGACAGGAATCCATCAAAATCCTTGAGGAGAACATAGGCAGCAACCCCTTCAACCTCTGCTGCAACAACTTCTTCCTAGAAACATCGCCAAAGCCAAGGGAAGCAAGGGCAAAAATGAACTATTGGGACTTCATCAAGATCAAAAGCTTTTGCACTGCAAAGGGAACAGTCAGTGAAACCAAAAGACAACTGGCAGAATGGGAGAAGATATTTGCAAACAACATATCAGATAAAGAGCTAGTATCCAAAATCTATAAAAAACTTACCAAACTCAACACCCAAAGAACAAATAATCCAATCAAGAAATGGACAGGGGACATGAACTGACATTTCTCCAAAGAAGACATCCAGATGGCCAATAGACACATGAAAAAGTGCTCCACATCACTCAGCATCAGGGAAATGCAAATCAAAACCACAATGAGATACCACCTCACACTAGTCAGAATGGCTAAAATTAACAAGTCAGGAAGTGACAGATGCTGGTGAGGATGTGGAGAAAGGGGAACCCTCCTACACTGTTGGTGGGAATGCAAGCTGGTGTAGCCACTCTGGAAAACAGCATGGAGGTTTCTCAAAAAGTTGAAAATAGAGCTACCCTATGACCCAGCAATTGCACTACTGGATATTTACCCTAAAGATACAAATGTAGTGATCCGAAGTGGCATGTGCACCCAAATAATTATAGCAGCAATGTCCACAATAGCCAAACTATGGAAAGAACCTAGATGTCTATCAATAGATGAATGGATGAAGAAGAGGTGTACACACACACACAATGGAATATTATGCAGCCATGAAAAGAAATGAAATCTTGCCATTTGCAACAATGTGGATGGAACTAGCGAGTATTATGTGAGCGAAATAAGTCAATCAGAGAAAGACAATTATCATATGTTCTCCCTGATATGAAGAATTTGAGAGGCAAAGTGGGGGGTTTGGGAGGAAAAAATGAAATAAGATGGGATCAGGAGGGAGACAAACCATAAGAGACTTAATCTCACAAAACAAACAGGGTTGCTGAGGGGAGAAGGGTATGCAGAGGGTGGTTGGGTAATGGACATTGGGGATGGTATGTGCTATGGTGAGTGCTGTGAAGTGTGTAAGCCTGCCGATTCACAGACCTATTCCCCTGGGGCTAATAATACATTTTATGTTAATTTTTTTAAAAAAGCAAAAAAAAAAAACAAAAAAAAAGGAATATGTCCTATGTGATTCCATATACATGAAGTTCTCCTACAGATAAAGCTATTCTATTAAAAAAAAGAAAGAAATCAGAAAAGTGGGTAGAATGACTGAAGTGGTGCAATGGAGTGCTCTGGGGTGATGGAAAAGTTGCAACCTGATGTGTTATATGGGTGATGCATCCATTTATGTCTTTATCAAAAGCACATATGTTTTTATGCAATTTCATGGATGACATTTTGACATAAAAAGTTTTTTCTTTCAGATTTTTCCTTCCTGTAATTTCTTTTTTTCTGGTCCTGAACTTACAATACCTAAAGCAAAATTACTACTTCCTTCAAGTGAACATGGTCCAGTATAATGATGTACCAGACTCAGCTGTCTAGTAATGTGAAGGTAAGTGAGTTTCAACTTGAGAGCTATCTTGGTCCATTGGCAATGGCTACCTAAAGAAAAAATCCGAGTCTGTGTCCAATCCTTATGAGGGATTTGAGATTAATGGGTTTGAATGGTTAACATTATCTATCAGGAAAGCAGGGAGGAGTGATGAATAGTGGTCCCAGCCCCCTCCCCATCTCAACTCTTTTGCCATCAAATGCCATAAATGGTCTGAGATGAGATGGTACCTTTATATGATCTTGGACTATACATATCATTAAGTCACCATAAGAGGCATTGCCATACTTTGAGTTTTCTTCATAGTGTAACAGACAAGTTGTAGAGCAAACGGAAGATGAAATGATATGGATGCAAGTGACACCATGTAACCTTTTACCTCACTATACAGCTCAGATATGAAATTACCAATCACTTCACTTATTCACTTTTTATGTATAATACATACTATATAAAATGTATACATGTATTACAAACAATTAAAAATGAACACCCAGGGGCACCTGGGTGGCTCAGTGGGTTAAGCCTCTGCCTTTGGCTCAGGTCGTGATCTCAGGGTCCTGAGGTCGAACCCCACATCAGGCTCTCTGCTCGGCAGGGAGCCTGCTTTCCCCTCTCTTTCTGCCTGTGCCTCTGCCTACTTGTGATCTCTGTTAAATAAATAAATTTAAGAAAATGTTTAAAAATGAACACCCATTACCTACTACTCAGCTTAAGAAATCAAATGATATTTTGCTAGTGAAGCCCCTGGGCTCTCCTTCCCATGAGATTTCCCTCATCATTCCAAAATAAACACTGAATTGTGTGTTTACCATCCCTTTGATGTACCTGATAGTTCTCCAACATAGTATGCATCTTAAGCAATATTGGTGAATATGTTTCTGTACTTCATATAGTTCATATTATCGTCTATAACTTGCTGTCTTTTACCCAACATTATGTTCTTGAATTCATGTTGACATGGGTAGCTATAGTGCACTATCATTTACTGCTGTAAGTAATTCTATACTATTGCAACTTATCCAGTCTCCTCAGAGGAATTACTTGTGTTGCGTCCAATTTGTGAATACCACAATTGATGCTGCTGTAACAGTGAAAATGTGCAAGAGTTTTGAGAATGTTTTATAGAAGCTCAATTCCCAGGCCATGAGTCAATAGATATGCAACTTTACAAGACAATACCAAATTGTTTTCTAAAGTGGTTGCACCAATTTACACATCCATCAGTTGCATGTAAGAGATTAACAAACATGATATTGTCCAATGTCTTAACGTTTGCCAATCTAAGGATGGAAACTACTACTTCATTGTGGTTTTAATTTTGCATTTCACATTACCAATGAGGTATATATTCATATATTTGTTGATCACTTATATTTCTTCTTGTAATAAAAGCTTATCTGTGTCTTGCCCACATTTTCTATTGAGTTGTTTCTTGTATTGACTTACAGGTGATTATCTTTTCTGGACCTAAATCATTTGTTGGCTTTATGCTTGCAAATACGTTCCCCAGATTGTAGTATTTCTTGTACTTTTTTAAGTGATACCCTTTGATGAACAGATGTTTTTAATTTTAGCAGAGGTGAATTATGGATCTTTTCCTTTATGGTTTTTCCTTTCTGTGTCTTGTTTAAGAAATATTTCCTTATCGTGAGGTCATAAAACTATTCTCCTATATTTCCTTCTAAAATTTTTTTAGTTTTACATTAATCTATTTGAAACATTTGGAATAAAGTTTTTAGTATAGTGTGAAATAATTTCATTTTTTTCCATATGGATAACCAAAACTCCCAGTACAGTTTATTGAAGAGTTCATCTTTCTCCATTGCTCTAGTGTTTTGCTCATTAATAGCAAATTTCTAGATATAGATGGGTCACTTTCTAATAACTGTACTAATATTACATTTATAAATTGTTATAGTTTCATAATAAGTTTGATATCTTTAAAGTAAGTCATCTCCCATTGTTTTTCAGTGTTGGCTAGTCTAGGCTTTTTCCTCTTTCATATTTTAGTTTGTCAAGTTCTATGAAAAATCCTTTTGGCTACTGAGTTTTGATTCTGCAAATCAACTTATATAGATGATTTTAAGTTAAAACCTTCTATATGTTGTTAGTGCACAGAATTGGAATTCCTTTTCCTACGGTGATTTTGCATACACTAAGCTTGGCAACTTTTGCTATTTGTTATTTAGGGTATTATTTAAGCTGCAGCAACACAACTTGAATGACTTGAAGAGATTTTCCAATTAGCTAGTAGAAATTATATGCCTTATATGTATCTAAGCTTGTAATCCATTCAGGACTGATATTTTTATGCCCCATGTGTTCCAAGTATGTTTTTATATGGACATCAGTAAGCCCAGTACCATTTATTAAAAAGTCCATCCTTCCCTAGAGGGAACATCCCTATAGGGATGCCATCCTTATGAATCAAGTTATCTACATGATTCTCAACTCTTGTCTATTTCATTCATCTGTCTGGGTATACTTGGGCCACTGACACACTGTCTTCATTATAGTCTTGACAAAGGAAATCATCTCATTTTGTTCTTCAAGATAAACCTGATTATTTCTGGCTTTTTTGAGTAAATTTGAAAGAATCTAGTACTAATTTGAAATTTTTGTAACTTCCTGGTAAATTTTATAAAATTTCCCTTTTTGGCTCTGAGACTGCTTTTCACCTAAATCTGTATTGGATAGTAGTGTATGGTATATTAGGTTTTTAAAAATATGTTGTCTTCTAATGATATATCATTTTTTTACTTTCAATTTTTCATATTCTAAAGTGTGTCTCCATTTAGCCACAGATTTTTAAAATCTAGCATGACAATCTTTGTTTTCCTATTGAAGTGTTTTTTCTGTTTACATTTAACATAGTCACTAATATCTTTGGGTTAAATCTACATTGTTAGACTTTTTATTTGGCCTGTATTTTCTATATTTCTTTTCTTATTCTTCCCTTTTTTGATTTTTTGATATTCAGACATTTATTGAGATAATCATACATTCACATGCAGTTTTTAAATTATTATTTTTTGAGATTTTATTTATTTGAGAGAGAGAGAACGATAGAGAGAGCATGAGAAAGGTCAGAGGGAGAAGCAGACTCCCTGAGGAGCAGGGAGCCCGATGCAGGACTCAATCCCGGGACTCCGGGATCATGACCTGAGCTGAAGGCAGTCACTTAATCAACTGAGCCACCCAGGCACCCTCACATGCAGTTCTGAGAAATGTAAAAATGTAGAAGATCCTACACTTTGCCCAGTTTTCTCTAAAGACAATATACTGTAAAACTATAGTATAAATATCAAGACCAGCATGTTGGCATTGATACAATCCAATTTTATTCAAATTTCCACATTTGTGCTCATTTGTATTTATATTTGTATTTATAATTTGTATTATATTAAGTTTTATATAATTTTATCACCCATGTCAGTTCATATACGCACCATAATCGAGATAATGAATAGCTCCAGCACCACAAAGATCATCCATGTTGCCCCCACCTCCATCCTTAATTCCTAACAAGCATTAATCTACAACCCATTTCTAAACTATTGTCATTTAAAAAAAAAAAAGGCTATCTTTTCTCTATTACTTCATTTTGCACCTTTGCATGGGTTATTTCTGGGTTTTCTATTTTGTTCCAATGATCTGTGGATCAGATCCTTCCACCAACATCACAGTCTTTGTTCATGGTAACCATGTAATAAGCCTCAATACTAAGTAACTGTCTACACACACACACACACACACACTTTATTCTTATTTGTAAGACAAAAAAGCTGCTTTAACTATTCTAGGGTCTGTTCCTTTCCATATAAACTTTAGAATAAGTGTGTCTACACAAAACACTTGGAGTTTCCATAAGTACTAAAGTAAAATTATAGATCAATGCAGGAAGAATTAGCATGTTTATTATGTTAAGTCTTCTACCCAATAAATAAGATGGGACTCCCCATTTATTTAGGTCTTTGAGTTCTTAAAAATTTTGTGATTTTTCAATAAATACTATACTTTGTTAATTGTATACCTAAGTATTTCATTTACAAAAGTGATTGTAAATACTATGTTTTTCTATTTCAGTTCCTATATGTTCAGTGATAGTATATAGAAATAGGATATTAAAAAAATATGAAATTTGCACAGAAATCAATCCTGACCTTACTGAACTCACTAGTTCTAGGGGATTTAAAGTCCTCTGTATTTTGGTAAAGACAATCATGCCATCTGTAACAAAAGATAGTTTGATTTTTTTTTCCTCATCTGTATGCCTTTTATTTCTTATTCTTGACTTGTTCTAGTTTTATGTTGAATAAGAATGGCAAGAGCAGACATCCTTGTTTTATTTCCACTCCTGGGGAGGTGAGAACACTAAACCTTTCATCAGTAAGAATGAGGTTAGCTGTAGGATTTTTGTGAAGGCTTTTTATCAACTTTAGATAATTCCCCTCTGTTCCCATAGAAAGCACTGCCATGATTAAGTGATTTTGTCAAATTCATTTTCTGCATCTACTGAAAAACAATTTTTATTCTTAGTTTGTTGATATAGTTGGAAACCAATGAAAGTGAACCACCATAATTATAGATTTATTTCTCCTTTCAGGTCTGTTCGTTTCCGATTCATGTATTTTGAGGCTCTGTTGTTTGGTACATATTTAGAACCATTATGTCTTCCTGATAGAGTGATTCTTTTGTCATCATGCCATCTTCTTCTCTCCCAGTTTTCTTTACTCTGAAGTCTACTTTGTATCAACACAGCCACTTCTGTTTAGTTGGGTCATGTTTTCTTTATTCACTCTGCAAATTTTTTTTGATAAATAATCCATATTTAAGCAGTTTATCTCTTAATAAATTTAAAATTTATAAATAAATTAATTTACTTAAGTTGGGAAAGATGATCTTTTTAAGATTTTATTTATTCATTTGACAGAGATCACAAGTAGGCAGAGAGGCAGGCAGAGGAGGGGAGGGAAGCAGGCTCCCCGCTGAGCAGAGAGCCCAATGCCGGACTCGATCCCAGGACTCCGGGATCATGACCTGAGCTGAAGGCAGAGGCTTTAACCCACTGAGCCACACAGGCACCCGGGGAAAGATGATAACTTAATTAATATTCCTGTAAATACTAATGATTTTGAGCATCCCTCATATATATATCTTTGCTTGATATCCTATCAAACAAAGGCATTTCCTATCAAAGGCATTTCTATACATTTTCAATCAGAGTATCCTGTCACTTTTAGACATTGTATATATATTTCTGCCATAAATCAATTAACTTCATTCTTCATTGGACAGAAACCCTTAATAACTGTGTTCTTATCCATTGTTTTTTTTTACTTATATAGTTATATGGCTTTTGCTTTTAACATCTTATTTAAGTAGTCCTTCACTTCTAAGTAACAAGCATGTTCTCCTACATTATCTTCTATTAACTTTACAATTTGATTTTTACCAGTTAGGCCTTTCATCTGGATACTGTTAAATCAAAGGACAGATTTATCATTATTTATATATTTAGACTACTTAGCTTTAAGGGCAATCCTTGATAGGTTAGGGTAATTGATAGAAAACAAAAAGACATAGGTGTTAACCACTATTTTCTGTTTCTTGTCCCTTCGACCCACTTTTGACTTCCTGTGGATCACCTGAACATATTTTAGACTTTCATCTTTATTTTTGTTGCTTTTAAGTGCATTTCACTTTTGAAGTGGTTGTTCTGGATCCTATAATATTCATATGTGACAGTCTGCTGATACCAACATTTTACTACTCTGTGTGAAGTGTGGAAACCTGACTTCCATTTGGGACTCTGCTAAGTTGCTTTTAAGTATCATTATCTTTGGTATCAGATGAAATTAGAATTTTTGGTTTAATCATCAAGTGGAATTTATAAAATCCAAGAGAGAAAAGACAGTCTATATTACGCATTTGTTTTTGTTATTCTTTCTTCCCTCATGGTGTTCCAAGATTTCTTCTTTTATCATCTCTTTTCTGTTTGAAGAGCTTCCTTTAGCTAATCTTTAAGGGTAGGTCTGTGGCAATAGATTGGTTTAGCTTTCCTTCAAATTTCTTTTTCATTCCTAAAGGGTAGTTTTACTATATATAGAATTCCTAATCTACAGTTCTTTTCTTTCAGCACCTGAAAAATATTGTGGGTCTGGCAACCAAGCCCAGAGTCTTTTCTGAAGTCCAGCAGGTGGTGAGACAGCCCCCGCAGGCCAATATGTGCCAGAGGTGAAGATCAGGACTGGTGCAACTCAAATGCAACACCCTCAAGACCTAGCCAGTCCCATATTCACTGTACAGATGGGGAAATGGGCTCCAGGAGAAGGGACCTCAACTGGGTCACTATTGATGCTGTGTGGAACTGGGAGTGAGAATGGACCCCTGAGACTCCATACCTCATTTCTTCCTAGGGCAGCACTCAGGTGCAGAGCTACCTCTGGAATCCAGAGGACCCAGGGTCAGCCCTGACAGGGACAATCCCTAACTCCCAGCTGGGTGACCTTGGGCAAGTCACTTCTGTGGGAGCCTCCTTTCCCTCCTGGCTTCTGTTTGAAGACATGGCACTTAGCAGGTATTCAATAAACTGGTTTGGATCCTGATCTGAAAGGACGGGGAATAACTGATTTCAAACCTTTACTTAAACTTGTGATAATGTATATATAAAATACAAAAGAAAAAAGTCATGTCCCTTCATGGTTGCAGATGGGAAACTGGCCATCGTTCAAATTCATATCATCTTATAGGCAATGCTTTGTTTCCTTATGGCTACTTTAAAAGTGTTTTTGTTCTGGTTTTGTTTTGTTTTTTAAGTTTTCAAAAGTTGAAGTATGAAGTATCTTGGCATAAATTTCTTTGGGATTACACTGTGTTTGGGATTTGCTCAGTGTCTTGGATCTATAGATTTGTGTCTTTCACCAAATTTTGAAAACTTTAGCTATTAATTCTTCAAATACTCTTTCAGCTCATTGTCTCCTTTTCTGAGATTGCAAGGATACAAATACTGGGTCTTTGTCATGGTCTGGCAGGTCTCAAATTCATCTCCATGTTGGCATCAATTGATGGACTTTTTCAGGTTGTGGTTGTTGGGTGGGTTTTTTTTTTTTTTGTTTTTTTTTTTGGTTCTTGCACTGACAGGTAATTCCTTATTGTATAATGGACATTTTGTCAAATGTACTAGGAGACGCTGAATACTGCTTACAACATTTACTTTAGAAGGTAATCACCCCATTTTCGTGTACTGTGATTCCAATACCAGTTTAATTTTAAGTGTTATTTTGGTTTTCTTGGTTTGTCTGGTGCTAATGGAGCACACACTAGGGCCTGGTGGTACTGCCCAATGAAGCAAAAAAGGGGTTCTGTAAGTCAAGCTGTCAGGTGCCCCCTAGTGGACAAGAGGCATAATGAGATTCCCTTCCCCTGTCTCCTTATCCCCCCAGCATGCCAGGTGGTAGATTTTTATTTTTAAAATTAGTATTTTTATGACAAGAACTTTAAGACTCTTTCATTGCATTCACCTTCTTGTGACTTCTGTGCTTTTTCATTTTATAATTCTAGATACATTCTAACCCCCTAAGATAGTATTTGTTCGTTTACAGTTGTATTTGTTTACATTTATCAAATGTTTGACCTTTTTACTTTTACACACCCTATTTTTTTTTCCTTCCTGAAGAACACCTTTTATTATTTCCTTCAGTGTTCATGTTATCGTGAAGAATTCCCTCAGATTTTGTTTGTATGAAAATTTCTTTAGGGGCACCTGGGTGGCTCAGTGGGTTAAAGCCTCTGCCTTTGGCTCAGGTCATGATCCCAGGGTCCTGGGATCCAGCCCCACATCGGGCTCTCTGTTTGGCAGGGAGCCTGCTTCCTCCTCTCTCTCTGCTTGCCTCTCTGCCTACTTGTGATCCCTGTCTGTCAAATAAATAAATAAATAAATAAATAAATAAATAAATAAATAAATAAATAAATCTTTTTTTAACATTTCTTTAGTCCATCTTTGTTTTTACAGAATATTTCCACTAAGCATACAATTCTAGGTGTTATTTCAGCACTCAATATATCCTTCTATTGTTCTCTGGCTTCCATTACTTCCATTAAGTCATAATAACACTGAATTGTTATTTTTGCTCTTTTGCATGCAGTGAGAGTTGGTAAAATTACTCGTCAGTCATTACCAGAAGTAGAAATTTATAATTTAATAATCTTATTTCTATATTAACAGTACCACAGATTTTTTTTCTTGCTTATTTTTTCTAATTTCTTCTTTTAATTTAATGTTATACAGAATTATTTTATAAGGTCTTTCAGATCATTCCAGTACCTAAAGTCCTTGAGGACATAAATACATTATTTTTCCTCAGTCCTGTCACTTGTTTCATCCTATCTGGGTAATTGAGTTTTTTAAATTTTAATTTGTAAAAATTTATAGAAGTCTGGGTCTTAAAGCTTTCCTGTAAAGAGGCTTGTGATTTCTTCTATTGATACCAGACTACCCTCTCTATCTGGAATGATCTTTAGTGTATTAGAGCTTGGGGGTTGTGAATTACACTGGAAATATAAATTTGCCCTCCAGAACCATTTGAGAATAAATGTAACAAGTATACATAATTCTCCTGACAGCCAAAGTAGAGACAAATAGATTTAATTTTTGCTTTGAGCAAGCAGATTTTTTTTTTTTAATGGCTGCATTTTCACTGAGGATATAGTCCCTTCAAGAAGCCCAGGATTATGTTAAGGTCTTAAATCCAGCTGATCTCGTTCCAGATCCACATGGTTTCTCCCATTCTCTCTCACATCAATTAATATCCAAACTCTAAGTCCCTGACTTTGACATTTTCTTCCAAGGCAGTTCAAGCTTCTTCTACCTACCACTCTTGTTTCAGCTGATTTATACTTGCTTTCTTTTTCTGTGTGCGCTGAAGGTTTCTCTTCTTTATGGTGTAGGCAATAGATGTAAAGGCATTTTTGCTGTTGGCGTTGCTTATCTAGAACCTACCTATTTCTCAACGTAAGGATCTTTTAGAATATGTAATCCACCCATACTGCTAAAAGGAGTCACATATAAAGTACTGAGTAACTTTCTTAACATTTCATTAACTGATACACGTTTTAACTTGCTTCAGAAAAGCAATGAAGGAAAATCCTTCTGTCATGTAGGTTAGACTTAGAACATTAGGAAAGGAATCCAGCTTCAGCTTTTCCAAGGGATACCATGAAGGCCCTAACAAAGTGAGGGGGAACAATATTTTCCTAGTGAAGATGCTCATAATCCTCCTAAGCACCCTCAAACCAAACTATTTCTGGGGCTTCCATCTCAGGTTCTTCAGATGGTTAAACAACGTACACACAGATTACTCCTATCAACTTCATGAGTAAAATTTCTGACTGATGGAATTTCTTTCCATTTGCTGGCCAAATTGTTCTTTCCTCGCTGTTATTATAGACTCCACGTGCTGATTAAATATCCATACCATAGCTCATTTAGAGACAAATTCTTGGCATTACCAATGACCCCTTTAAATACCAATCTTTCCCATTCCAATTGTTCTTTTTGTTCCTTTTATAGACCCATTAGTGCGCTACTTATAACTACATATAGCTTAACATAAGTCACTTCTAAAAACCAAGTAAGTCTAGCTAGAATAACTTCTACAACTGCTTACTGAGTAGATAAAAATCCAATGCAAAGCTTCTTGTGTGTCTTTTGCAATGAGAGAGAAGGAAAAATACACAAACATCTGCTACAGTTAAAGCAAACTGGAAAACCTCTAGAGATTAACTATATTGGACACCAACTTGGAAAAATATCAGTCTGATATGTTTAGAAAAATGAAATCCTGAGCTGCTACCCAGCTTCTTTGGGAAAATGTTTTGCCATTTCAAATATAAATACATGTGGTAATAATCAATGCCTATGGTTTTTCTAGATTACTATTAAAGACTCATTCTAAAATTAAGGCATTTATTTTTATTGCTATAACTTAAAACAAAATTCTAACTTAAAATATAGGCCTTTAGACACTTCAAATAAAGAGTTATTAGCAGAATATAAAGAGAGTAAAGGTAAAGAGGAAGGTGAGAAAAAAAGAGGAAGAGTAAAAATGTGAAAGAAAAACAAAGAAGAGAAAGCATAAAATGGAAAAAGAAAGTATTGGGGACAGAGAAGTAGTCAGAGTAAGAAAGTTGGAGGTTTAGAAGGAACAGACAAGGCTCTTACTAAACTGACACATGAGCAAGAGTTAAACTTTTGTTTTAAAGCACTGAGATTTCAGAGATTTTAATTACTCAGGCTTGCCTGCCCAATTAAATTGTTATCTTAGTGAGAAATTCTGATAAACACCAAAAAGGCCTGGCATTGGCTTACCAGTTGGAAACCAAGCAGTAAAGAAACATCTGACATAAGTTTAAAAAAAAAGATAGTAACATATTGGATTACACAATGGCAAAATAACAAAACTGTTGCCTGTTTTCCACATGACAACAAAATCTCAAGATCTAAACATAGCTAGAAACAATCAGAATGTTGTGTGTTACCTGCTGCTGGCTTCCTTAGGCAAAGTATTACAAGAAAGTGATGCACTTTAAAAAGAATTGGCTTGGGGTGCCTGGGTGGCTCAGTGGGTTAAAGCCTCTGCCTTTGGTTCGGGTCATGATCTCAGGGTCCTGGGATCGAGCCCCACGTTGGGCTCTCTGCTTGGCGGGGAGCCTGCTTCCCTTCCTCTCTCTGCCTGCCTCTCTGCCTGCTTGTGATCTCTGTCAAATAAATAAATAAAATCTTAAAAAAAAAATTGGCTGGTTTCAAGCAGAACTAGAAGAGAGCATAGAAGTTTAGGAAAGTCTACAACTACTAAACCTTTAATAAGATTGAGAAAAGCTTCAAAAATTAAAAAAAAAAAATAGTCCAGTAAAAGTTCCCAGTTAAACAAAATAACAACCTTGTAGCAAAGATTAAGGGTCCTAACCTCCTACCCATGCTTAATGTTTCAAATAGCCTCAGGTTGCTTCTGTTATGTTCAGGGAGAAATATGGGAGAAAAAATTTTTTAAGATGTCTTTATTTATTTATTTGACAGAATTAGAGAGAGAGAGAGAGAGAGAGAGCGCGAGCACAAGCAGGGGGAATGGCAGGCAGAGGGGGAGAGAGAAGCAGGCTCCCTGATGAGGAAGGAGCCCAATGCAGGACTCATCCTAGGACCCTGGGATCATGACCTGAGCTGAAGGCAGCACTTAACTGACTGAGCCACCCAGGCACCAGAAAATAATTTTTTTAAAAAAAGATTTTATTTATTTGTGAGAGAGAGAGAGCACAGGCACACACATAGGTGAAGGGGGAGGGGCAGAGGGAGAAATAGAGTCCCCACAGAGCAGGGAGCCTGATTCAGGACTCGATCCCCAGACTCCAGGATCATGACCTGAGCCGAACGTAGTTGCTTAACCAGCTGAGCCACCCAGACACCCAGAAAATCATTTTAAAAGGAAAAATAAAAGCAAATATGAGAAACAGTATAGAAAAGAGCTAAGAAAGAGTATGGTTATTGGCATATGAAACTGATTAGAAACAATAAGATCACTAGCCTATTACATTTTTGAGGGAGTTATACTGACAAAGAAACTGCAGGCCTGGTGTAAGACAGCCCTCAAGCAAGAATCATCTGTGAAAGTTGTGCCTCCTTCAAGGCATCTGTCCCAACATCTACTTCAGATGTGGTCATGGGAGATATGGACAGGCAACTGCCTCCCAGACGATAGAACCAGGGGCCATGAACCAGGGAGCTTCTCCAGGAGAACAGAACAGGGATTAATTAAGGAACTTCCTCTATCTCCAGAAGAGGCAACATTTTGTATTCTATCTAGTGAATCCGAGTTGCTGTACACCAGTAACTGTATTAGCCATTCTATTTCTTAATGGAAGTGTTTAGGGTGTTTATTCAGTCTCTGTTACACCAGCATATGGGGGACAGGGGAGGATTGAAAATTTGCTATTTTAGACCATAAGTCACTGAACAATGAAGAGTTTCATCTCACTGTAAATCATTGGTGAGATTCTGCACTTTGAGGAGGATGAATTACTAGATGGGACTTTAGGTTGTCTCCCTAGCAAAAACCATGGCTTCTGTGCAAGAAAGGAATAGTGGAAAATATACTTGGTGGTTAGGAAGGCAGACTGTGCTGGTATCTTCAATAAAGTTCATTTTCTTCTGGACGCCCAGAGACTGTTTCCCAGGATTGTTTTTGCACTTAAGTGTGGACATATGAATGGATTTGGACCAACAGGAATAGGACAGAAATGATACATATAATTTCCATGACTAGATACTAAAAATCTCACAATCCCCCACATTCTCTTTCTGTATCAACAAGGTGGAATTAGGAACAGATGAGGATTCTGAGGCCCTGTGGGAGTGTATAGCCATGAAATGTAAGTAGTTTGGTTCCCCGAATGACCGTATGGAGCAGTGACACGCCCACCATTACCAAAACTCATTGCAAAAAATAAATGCTTATTAGGTTACCCACATCAAGATTTTGAAGTTGTTATTGCAGTTAATCTACTTTGGCTAAAATGACTTTCAGACTGACTACTAAAATTTAGTGTCAATCTTCCATTTTCTCTCCCTTCTTACATAAGATTGCTTATATAATAGGTCTATTTTGATACCAAAATATCTTTCAAATACTCCTCTTTCTCGCTGTCTGTATTGCTACTGCCTTCAGGTCTTCATAATCTTACATCAGAATTATTGATATAGTCTTCTACTTAATCCCCTTACATTCCAGTTCACTGCCTACCCTAATTCATCCTGGACATGGCTTCCAGAAAATCTTCTTAAATGCATATCTCCCTACTCAAAATCTTCTAGTATCTTCTAAACATCTTCAGAGAAATTCCAAACTCCTTATTCTGGACTAGAAAGACTTCACAATTTTATCACCATCTACTTCTCTGGCCACATCTCCCCACCCCACTTCACCACATGTTCTCAAATTTCTTCCATACAAAAATATCCTTTAGATCTTCCAAATATGTAGCTCCCCTAGGTGACTACTTAGAGCCTGGTTGCCTGCTTAGGGTGTGAACAGAAAACAGACCCCCACAGTGTTACTCTAAAACACTCCAGATTTATCCACTGGTACCCTTATTCCTCACTTCTCACTCCTCACTCTTCAGCCAGTACCCCAACTTCTCTCTGTTTGTTGCTGAATCCTTGGCCTTCTTCCTTGGTCTATTTTCTTTTAGTGGCTAACTTGACACTTCTATGTAGAATGGGGACTAGTCCTAATTTGCCCTCACACTAGCTTGACTCCACTTGACCTCATCCTTTAATCTTACATTCCGGTTGACATCTTTCAGGGTAATCCCCTCCACCAACTAAAATCTACTCTCTCTGCTACTTCCCAGGACAATCAGACCTCCAAATTTCTACCTCCTCCTCCCACCCCCCACCCCCCACCACACACACACACACACACACGCGCGCGCATATACACATGATGGAAGCCTTACCTGGGGTTGAAAACAAGACAAACACAGGCCTCTTTAAACTTCTAGTCCAGTGTCCATACTTACTTCATTTAGAGTATGCCCTCCTATTTTGCCATCGATTCCAAGTCATCTTTAAATACAAATTCAGACATTATCTCCTCTATACAATTGTCCTTGATCCTTATCTTTTCTTTGCCATACTCCCATAGCACCTTCTAAATAGCCCTACTTTATTATTAATTTCATTGTATTTTACCATTTTGTTTACTGTTCATCTCTAGAGAATGAGATCACTGAGGGCAGAACTTTTTATATATGTAGCCCTGATTCCTAGCATAAGGCAGGTATTTGGTTAAACCCATAACATCACTGACAACCAAAACGCAGTAAGGAAGAACAAAAACAGCAGGATTCAGCATGACAACATGGAGTAGTCAAAAACACACTAAGCTGGGTCAAAAGATGTAACTCAGTCACATGTAAGTCAGTCAGATGAGCAAGGCATCTTGAAGTCCCTAGAACATGAACTCAATAGATCAATAAGGATTTTCCAACTTCAAATTCTAGCTATCACCCAGACATATTTGTCCCATATCAGAAGTGATGAGAGATAGGAGCACACAGAACAGCTTTTTTTTTCTTAATTTTTTATTTTTGTAAAGATTTTTTATTTGTCAGAGAGAGAGCACAAAGCAGGGGGAGTGGCAGGCAGGGGGAGAAGCAGGTTTCCCAGTGAGCAAGGAGCCTGATATGGGACTCGATGTCAGGGTCCTGGGATCATGCCCTGAGCCAAAGGCACTCCCTTAAACTGATCCACCCAGGCATCCCCATACAGAACAGCTTATCATGGACAACACCAGATTCTGCACAGAGCTTCTTTAGAGATCTGCACAGATCTTTAGGATCTGTGACCACCCTACTATCTCACACATAAGTAGCAACACTTTATTAATCAGAATTTTATCACCTATCATCTTTTCTCCCTAGTAAAATCAACTTCTTGATGGCCTTCTCTAAGCTATATGCATATTTTTTCATACTTGATTTGAGAGAGAAATACAGAGATAGCAAGAAAGAGCATGAGCAGGGAGGAGAGGGAGAAGCAGGCTCCTCGCTGAGCAGGGAGCCCAAAGTGGGGCTCAATCCCAGGACCCCAGGATCATGACCCAGTCTGAAGACAGACAATTAACTGGCTGAGCCACGAGGCACCCCTAAACTATATTTTTATGATTCTTGTCTGATCATCATCCAGCTTCCAAATCAGCAAGAGCGTCTTCAAAGGTTTTGCCATTTCTCTGATAGTTACCACTGAATATGTAAATAGAAATACATTGGTTTTTAAAATCATTATTTCCAAGTCAGAAGCTAGCTGCTTCATGAGAAAGATCTTACTCTAGGAGAAAATTGCCAGTGATATTTGGCTTGATTTAGCCTAACTTGGATAAGGGGCCAAGCCTGTCATAACTGATACTTGCCTGAGCTCGTATCCAGAGAGCGAGGAGCATATACATGTTATCAAGTCATTGTCTCATTACTCCGTCAGTTCTGTGTGTGTGCTGGGTAGCGCTGTGTCTGTCTTCTCCCAGCCTGAGAACCAAACCTTAATGCCAATAGTTATCAGGCTTCTGGGGAAATGGCAAAAGCTAGATTGTGGTAAGATTAAGATCCAACTGGCTATGAGAGGATGTTAAGAAAGTTTGGGGGAAAAAAATTGGCCTGGCGAATGAGTTGCTTTTATGCTCCTTTAACATGTTTATAAGTTTTAAAACACACAAACACACACACACACACACACACACACACAC
>ML106145.1:0-86864 GCA_003697995.1 Taxidea taxus jeffersonii | reverse complement strand
ACACACACACACACACACACACACACACACGTTTATCAGTTTTTTTCAGAAAGAGCTGACATCTCACAAGCCTACTAGAAAAAAATTTTTATGTAGTTCTAATTATTGATGACAGTTAGAAATGTATCTCAAAGTTCCCATTAGAATTAGAAATGGGTCTTCAAGTTCCCTTTAAGTATATAATTTAAATGCATCTTGAAGTTCTGGGAAAGTAACTTTATCTTATTTCCTTTTTATTTTAGGAAAAATTTTAAGATCAAAACAATGTCAGAAATATGTAGAACGGGGATTTTCAATAGGAGTTTCCTTGCTTTCCCAAAGGGTCTTCATTATCAGGGGTCCGAGATCCTATTTCCTCCTATATCAGCAGGGAGTTGCAGAAATGACACTAGCCAGACTGCGGGAACAAAGACCAAAGTGTGAGCTCTCCATGCATTTTTCTCCATTAAACCAGACCCATAGAAGACTGTGGTAGTTTCTGCTCTCTTTGGCTTCATTCCCCCACATATGCAGTTTTTGTAGGTTAAGATATAATCCTGTATTTCTCTGAAATTCAAGAAAAGCCAGACACTCCATAAGATTCATCAGGCAGCTAACCAAATATGTAGTGTCTCAGTGCCTAGGAATATTCAACAACAAATGTGGTAATTGATTTGGATATTTCAGTGACCCAATTTCCCTTCCTTTAAATTTAGTATCAGAGCAAAACTAATGAATATACACATTCATCCTGATAGCTTTAAGAAATCCACAGCAGTCTCCAGTCCCTTACTGACCCCTTGAATTCCTGAAAGTAGGTTTTCCAATACAGAATAACATATTCAAGGACTGGTGATAAAAGGTAAATAATGCCTGAATAAAATTCTAAAATCTAATCACCTACCGAAACTTCTCAACCCCTGAATTCGTGAGGTCTTTAATAGTGGCAGCAAATTCTGTTATTCTTCCCATTGAGAGCTCTAGTCTAATTTCCCTCTCTTTGAACCTGAGCTGGGCTTAGTTTGTTGAATCGTCAGTAGAACGCAGCAGATGGCTTGTTTCGGCACTCTGTAGTCTAGGTGATCAGAAGCCTTGCAACTTCTTCCCAGAGCTCTTAGAACACTGTGTGGGAGCCCTGAGCGACCATGTAAGAAGTTGGACTACCTTGAGAGTATCAGGATATTAAGAAGATCAAGCCACATGGAGAGGTACTGGAGACACCACATGGAAAGAGCAAGAGTCCAGGAAGCAATCAAATACATGAGTGAAGAAGCCACCTTATTGAGTGGATTCTCTGGCTCTAAATGCCTCAGCTGATGCCCCAAATGGATCAGAAACAAATTGGCCACAGAGCCTTGTTCAGATTCCTAGATCAGAAAATCCTGAGAAAAATGAAATGGTTGTTTGACATCATCATGTGTTGGTGTAGTTTTGTAGCAATAAATACAGTAGAACAGAATTTGGTACCCAAACTGGGATGTCATTATAAGCAAAAAGCTAAAACAGGTAACACTGGCTTGTGGACCGAGCAGTCAGCAAAAAAATGGGAAGCGTTCACTTGGCTTGAAGGACTGTGAGGAAATTGTGACCAGAGGCTGGAGAAAAAGGTCCCCTCAACTGTACAGTGGTAGAAGACTTGGTAACATGAGGCACTGCCATAATTTGCAACAAACAAACAAAAAAACTAATGAATGGAATGATTTATCTAAAGAGATTTCCAGATAAAATGCTGAAAGTGACAAACAGCTCATTATAGCTATAAAAGATAATGTTCAAGAGAATTTTAAAAAAAGAACTGTTTAGCTTTCAAACAGAATTGAGAAGAAACATAAAGGAACCAGGACTTTCTGGATTTAAAAATAAGTTTGTCTTTTTTTTAAAAGATTTTATCCATTTACCTGACACACAGAGATCACAAGTAGGCAGAGAGGCAGGCAGAGAGAGAGGAAGGGAAGCAGGCTCCCCGCTAAGCAGAGAGCCCGATGCAGGGCTCGATCCCAGGACCCTGGGACCATGACCCGAGCTAAAGGCAGAGGCTTTAACCCACTGAGCCACCCAGGTGCCCCTAAAAATAAGTTTTTAAACCTAGTTTTTCTAATTAGCAAAATGCTCTCAAAATAAGAAATGGTTCCCAGGTAAATTCTAAATCTCAAACACTACCAGTAAAACATCCCCTTAGGGGTAACCATATCAGAATATGGCTAAGAATTACTGAAGGATGTATATACCAGGGCTTCTAAGTATCTTAAGGTCCTGCTTCTCAGATCTTCTAGACAAAAGTGTCTCTAAAAATATTAAGGATGTTGTCTCTAAGCATCTGGACTCCTTATCCAAGGTTCAAAAGCAAACAAAACACCTATTTTGGAAAGAAGTGTGGTCTGGCTTTGAACCAGGAGAGGATTATAATTTGATACACTAAAACCCACAAAGTTTCTAAAGGAATCATATTAGTTTGAACTGAAATTACAAAATGAAAAGAGGCCTTTGAACCTTTGAATTTCTTTAGGGAGAGAGCAGTCTAAGTAAACTAGTCAGCTGGAAACAAGGACCATTTCTCGTGGAAAAGGAAGCAGGACTCAGTGGCAGAACCAAGAGTCCAGAGGGCAGAGCAAATGGCCAGGAAGAATCACCCTCAAGGGTCAGGATGGGGCCCTAATCAAGAAGTGGTTACACATGTCCAAATGGATTTCATCATTGCTACAAACCGATGAGTGTATATGGGATTTCTGCTTTCCACATTTTTGTGCCAGGGTTTAGTGGGGTTCTCCCACCCAGTTCTACCATTTTATGTCCTGTGTTGGGAGAGGGGAAAATTTGTCTCTGGCTCACACGTCTTCAGAACTGCACTCAAGAAACTTCATCCGAGAAACTTACATCTGGACCTGATTTAACTGATCAGACCTCAAGCCAATGCTGAAAAGAAAGGAGATTAGGACAGTGGGGGGTGGAGGGGTCTTTGGGATATGTGAATGTTTTGTGTGTTGCAGGGAAATATAAGTAACTTGTGGCCAAAAGGCAGACTGTAAGGTTAAAGGTGTCTGCAAGTTCTTCATTATCTTCCCCACTGAATCTTGACTGGTGTTAGTGACTTGCCTGTCCTATAGAATACAGTGTAGGTGACATACTAGGACTTCTGAGGCTAGATTATGAGAAGCCTTGCAGCTTCTGTCAGGGTCCATTGGAACACGTTCTCTGAGAGCTCTAAGCCACCAAGTAAGATATCTGAGATCTTAAAACCACCAAGTTGTCACAGACCTGTTACCCTGAAACAAATAATACTTTATATGTTGTTTAAAAAAAAAAAAAAAAAAAAGATGAAATCAGAGAGGGAGACAAACCATAAGAGACTCTACTATAGGAAACAAACTGAAAGTGTTGAGGGGGAGGTGGGTGGGGAGACTGGGTAACTGGGTGATGGGCATTAGGGAGGGCACGTGGTATAATGAGCACTGGGTGTTATATGCAACTGATCAATCACTGAACTCTACTGCTGAAACTAATAATACACTGTATGTTAATTAAATGAATTTAGATAAAATTTTTAAAAAATTAAATTAAAAAAAAAAATTATCCTCAACCTCCAAAAAAAAAAAAAACCACCAAGTTGTGAGAAGCATAAGTCATCGCAGAGGCCCTATAGGGTGAGACACCATGTGGAGAGAAAGACCAAGGAGCACAGAGATGCCAAAAATATGCATATAAAGAGGCCATCTTGGAAGTGGAGGCTTCCGCCTGAGCTGCCCTTGATTACACCATCTGGAGCCATTCCCAAATTCCTCATCTACATTATTGGGGGGGGGGCATTTCATTTAAGCCCCTAAGTTTTGAGAGTTTACTACACTCCAATAGATAACCAGAACGTTTTCCTTGATTCTTTTCCCACGATGTTTCTGCTCAAGTTGAAATCTTTCTATTTTAGAATTTTTCCCACGGATTGAAAGTTTTGGGCTAAAATAGGATAACACAAACTTCTAGAACTACCCTAATTGTGGAATTCCTCTTATATATAATGTCTCTCCTTGCGTATCAGATACCCGTTTATAGAACATTTTACCGCAAACATGAGAGCTCCTTATTAGTTGATTCCTTCAAAACATGCTGCCAAAACTGAACTTGCAATTCCAGAGTGCCCCGCTTCTTAACCACAGCATATGCTGATGTTACTCATTAGCTGGTAAATGCCACTCTGCTCCTATCCTTTTTGATAAGGCATATAAAGCCGATAAAATTTCAGTAGACTATGAAGCTGCCCCCGCTGATACCAAGTGCGAGAGACACACACTGTCTCCATTGAACCCTGCCCCAACTGCAGATTCATGGATAAAATAAATGTTGTATTTCCAGTCACAAAGTCTTGAGAAATAACAGACTTTGAATCCTATCAAGAAGAACATTTTTCTTCCTCCCCTTCCAGAAACATAAATATCCCTGTTACAACCTACAGTTATAGGAACGATGGCATACTTGACGAAAAATGAAAATTTTCCTTAGAGATCACCTACTCCAATCACCCAATCGTTGCCGACACTGGAAAGAAGCTGCTGTTTTAGAAAACAGATGCTCCCCGTTTATTAAATATAGCAGGGTTTCTGGCCAGGCTGGAACAGAGACTCAGCAGGCTGCAGCAAGAGGTCAGTCCCAAACCACTCCCTACACATGCTGCAACTCATGGACTCCCATCCACAATGGAGGATGTTTCTATTTAATTCATCTGCAGAATATTTACTGAGTGCCCGGGATGTGCTAAGTACTATTCCATAATCTGAGCTTACAACAGGAGCAAAATAACATCAATTAAAAAAAAAAAAACCCACAACAGCTTTCCTAGACCTTACATTTTCTTCCGGAGCAAGAAAGCAAACAGGTGAATAAGACCATGTGTTAGCGAAGATCATCCTGTAAATAAAATAAAGAAAGGAAGATGGGAGAGCCAGGGAGGGAGCAGTTTTAAATATAAGAAGATGGCAAAAGATATGAAAGCCAAGCAGGGAGCCCTGTGGATACCTGGTGGGGGAGGGAAGAATTCCAGCGAGCAAGGACCAGACGGAAGAGGTATGTCTGGTGTTCTCCAGCATACATGATGGATGGAACGGTACATGGGGAATCTTAGAAGACAGTAACAGGGCCCTTATATAATCAGAGTGGCTCAGACTGACGCCATGGTGGTGAGAAGCACAAAAGCCCCTATTGCAGGTGCAAGGGGAGGTTGTACTTGAGCCACCGCTGGCCCCGCCTCATGGAGTCCTATGCACCACAGGAAGGTGAAGCTTGTGTGGTGGAACTGAAAGCCCCGCACCTAGGCCGCTGGAGGAGACACTCCCCAACCCCAACCCGGAGATCCGGGGGCTGACTGCCGACGCCCAAATAACGACATATTGCTAGGAACCCTAGCAACAGGGCGTGGCATCTCCTTTCCCCTCGTGCACTCCACCAGTCTTTACCTCCACACCACCTCAGAAACCACACTTCTGTTTTCCTTCTTGAGATAGAGCAACAGCAAGAGAGCTAGTGAGAGAGAGAGCGCTGCGGGGGAAGAGAGGGAGAAGCGGGCTCTCTGAGCAGGGGGCCTGATGTGGGGCTTGATCCCAGAATTCCAGACCACGACCGGACTGGAAGGCAGCTGCTCAACCAACTGAGACACCCAGGCGCCCTGAAACATACACTTTTTAAAGCACTTTTTATTTTGAAAGAGTCTCAACTTACTGAAACGGCACAAAAATTGTACAAGTCCATTTAAAAGTCATTTGTTAATGGAAGCCTCATGACCCTTGAATGCATTAATGTTTGTTTCCTACAAACAAGGACGTTCTCCTATGTAATTTCAATATCCTAAAAATAAGAGCTACATATCTACCTCTGATTCTTAGACCCTACTCATGTTTCACCAATAAAGGGACTACATGTTCTTTATTTATTTGTTATCTACTGTTCTTTTCTAGGCACTGCTCTGGTCCCCATTTCAGATAGATGCAAAAATATTTGTGAATAAAAGAGAGAAAGATTCCTGTCTTCACTTGAGCACATATTGGAGGGGATGGGGAGAGAAGAAGAGATCTAAAAAGAACACATAATAAGTTACATAGTACATTTGAATTACATAGAAAACTACAAGGGGAGCAGGGTTGCAGTGAAACAAGATTAGGCAATCAGGGTGGTGGGAAGAGAAGTTTTAAAACAGGGCAGCCAGGGTTGGCCTCATCTTCTCCTAAATCTCCAGCAGACTTGAAGGAACGAAGGCATTTTGCCATGTCTGAAATACTCTAGGTACGTATGAGTAAAGTGCATTGAGTAAGGTGTGAGACACAGGGGATGAGGCAGCAGAGAAATCTAGGTCTTTGTAAGGACTCAGTCTTCGGTTAAGAGTGACATCAGGAGCCAATGCAGAATTTTTAGCCAAGGACTGACATGAATGGACCATCGAGATTACCAGCTGCCATGTTGAAAAACAGACTGAATGGGGAGCTTTGGCAGATGCATGATGACTCGTTACAAGACAATTCTAGAAATCCGGGGAAGAAACCCTGGTGGCTTGTCCATGGTAGTGGCAGTGGTAGGTGAAAACTATCCAGTGTCTGTGCATCTGTGCTGGGAGGAGACAAGTGATGGACACCTTTAGGGTACCAGAGGACAATCCAGACAACCCAAGGAGGAAAGGTGCACCATATGAGTGACCTCAATGAATACAAAATGTGCAGTAGCCCAAGGTAGTGAAGACCCAGACCAAGTGGTCCAGAACTCCAGGGAGCAAGACCAAAGAAACCAGGACCACAGTTCTGAGGATCTTTATCCTGAGTGCTTGTTTGCTGCACTTAACTACATAATTTCAAAGGTCTGGCATGACACAGTCCTAGAATTCTGTATCAAAACTACTGATGCAAATTCCCCAGTGGCAAAACCTCAAAATGTCATTGTGTTCATTGTAGTATTTTGTCTTTTCCATTTTCACTCCAACCAAAACAGTGGGAGTACAGTTGACCCTAGAACAACACAGGTTTGAACTGCATGGGTCCACTTATATGTGGATTTTTTTTTTTTTTTTGTATATACAGTTCTGTATTCTCTCTTCCTAATGATTTTGGTAACATTTTCTTTTCTCTAGTTTCCTTTATTGTAAGAAGAGAGTGTATAATACAAATAACATAGGCACTACATTAGGATTTCTCTCTCAGATACTTTTGGTGGACATTTATATTGGGGGGACATCTTTTCATTTAATACCCATTTTACTAACAAGGTGAGGCTGTATACTTCAGGAAATAACGTGGACATGTGTACTAACACAGAGCTTTTC
Source organism: Taxidea taxus jeffersonii (assembly GCA_003697995.1). Lineage (NCBI taxonomy): Eukaryota > Metazoa > Chordata > Mammalia > Carnivora > Mustelidae > Taxidea > Taxidea taxus. The sequence goes on along the minus strand of ML106145.1, from coordinate 79,594 downwards.
TGAGGTAATACCCTCCCACAACACAATTTTCCATTGGCTTACCCTCCATTCAAAGAGGTAGAGTCAGGCCTTATTTCTCCAAACATCTACCATCTTAATGGAGAAATAAATAAATAAATAAATAAATAAAGGCTATATAACAAAAAAGAAAAGACAACCACGTTTGCCTTCCTCTAATTCTTTTTCCCTTCCAAGAGAAGAAGCCAGCTGATAACTGACAATGCCCTCCAAAATCTTCATAAACCATAGGGACTGAATGTCTAATATTTCAAAAAGCTTCTTTTGATGGAGGATTTTAAAATTTTCATCTATTTAAAAAAATTCATTAAATGAAATGGATTATACATAAGGTAGGTGAGAAACACAGCTAAGTGGCTTTATTTCCATTTCCAGAATTAACATTCTCTATGCAGAAAATTTGTTCTCCATTTTCTTCTTCCATATCCACTCAGTCATTTGGTCTGGGCTTTAAGTGTGAACATTCTGAGGGTACCTGGGCACTCAGTAGGTTAAGCGGTTAAGCATCTGACTCTTGGTTTTGGCTGATATCAAGCCTGCCTCTGAGTCCAAAGTCCAGGAACTCAGCTGGGGATCTGCTTGAGGTTCTCTCCCTTTCCCTCTTCCTCCCCCTCTGCCCCACTCCCCACACAGGCTCTTGCTCATGTGGACACACATGCATGTATGCATTCTTGCTCTCTCCAAAGTAAAAAGTAAAAAATGGACATTCTGGACAGTAAACAATGGACATTCTGGAACATTTTTTCCTTTCCTAGTCTCTACCTTGATGCCCCTGCTGCCCTTATTTACTTCAAATTACAGTAGTAGGCCCAGATAAGACTTTCTGGGACAATTCTTTCCCCTACTCTCTGGCTACCAAATTAATCTTCCCTACACACACTTTCCCTAGGTCACTCCCTTGTTCTGTAACCCTCTGTAATTCCCCAGTGCCTACAAAATTAAGACCAAAAGCTGTACAGAGCTGCCCCCTGGTGGTCACCTGCTGACTCACTGTGCTCAATTCGGACATGACTTGAGCCACAGAGAATAATGGTTTTTCATGCAAGATGGAACACGTTTTTAGTCCTTAAAAGGGCCAGCTATGGAAACTTAAGAAGGTATGGAGAAGTCTTTGCTTTCACAATTATGGAGAAAGAGCACTCAAGAAGAATAACCTTATGCTCCCAAGGAGACTCTAGTCTCATGCATGGCTCCTTTAGAAGGAACTCCACATGTTGAGGTAGGTGTATCCCTCTCCATTGTTTCTACCTTTGAGTACTATATCAACAGTGGAATTTTCTGGGGAAAAAATGACAATTTAATTGGTCCTCTTACCTTATTTCCTAAAAGCACAATGCTATACATTAAGATTCCATTCTTGGAATGAAACAAAAATACCAAACTTAATCAGAAAATAAACTGTTAAAAACACAAAATTTGCTTTTATACACATTAAAAATATAAAACTAAACATTTAATGTCATTTCTTAATGGCTCCTTTCCAGAATATTTTCCTTTTTGTGGTCTGGACAACACACCTTAACATGTAAATACAGAGAAGTTTTAACATGGAACAATTTCGGGTCTCTTTCAGCTAAAGTCTTAATATAAGTAAATGCCAACTACTCTGAATTCAAAAATATAATCTTATATTACTTACGCAGAAGTAGCAAAGGAAGTGGCTAAAAAAGCTGGTTGTGACATTGACCCCTCAAACCTACTATAAGGTATAAAAAGGTTAAAATTGAAGAGCTGAAAGGAATTGGAAGTTAAGGGGAGAATTTCTTTAGAGACAACTGTAATTGTGCTGAGTCTTTGTCCACCCCCATTTTGAGAATGGCATGGGAGGATGGTATGGTCTTCCAACCTTTGGCCTAACTATAAGGACTTTGAGAAGACCATAATACCATTCAGAGAGCTTGAAGTGTGTCCCCTGAAGTTTGAGGGACAGGGCAGACTGGTGTGTCTGATGCAACTGAGTGATCTAAAGGACAAGAGTTTGCCTGGAGCAGCAGAGTACAAGCCATGGTTTGAAAAATAGTACCATTCTTGTGAACAGAAAGTCTCAGAAGTGCATTTTTCATATGCTAAATGTGGGTCAAGGAAGTGGCAAAATCATCTTAGACCCTGTAGAAGAGAACTTCTGGGAGGGGGAAAAACAAACAAACAAACAAAAAAACAAAACAGGAGCAGAAAGCTACTAGAGGAACTGCTAGAATTCTCAGGGAATAACAACTGAACCGAGGTGATCATGACAGAAGATACATTCATCCACATCAAAGAAACTCATTAATAAGATCCAGTTGGGACACTGTGGAGTAGAAAGAGGTCTTCAAAGAACCCAAGCATCATGAGATCTGCCATGGTCAAAGTAAACCTTTGTCATGCCAAAGTCATTCAAGAAAAATCCCTTCTACTCTCCTTCACCCCTCTCCCACCAATTGACTCTAGAGAGGTCAGCCCAGTGACCACTGGAAAGGAGTAAAGGCACAAGGCATGGAAACACAGAATGAGGTAACCATGCCCCCTAATCCCAGTGTATTTGACTAGAGCTATTTTTCAACTTGGATTCTTGGTAATCAAAATTGTCTAGAAGAGTTTGTATTACTGAGAGTGACCATAAAGGTCAGGAGCCAACTCTACATTTCATCTGGAAGCAGGAAAACATTCTAATTGCACTCAAAATTAGGACAGTTTTGAAACTTCACTGTCAACATTCAAAAATGGTAAACATTGGTAGTGGGACAGTTTTCAGGTCATTTCATCAAATTTCTCTACTTCAGAAGTTCCTTATTCTTCTGTTCAAGAGCTTCTTATTTCAAGAAGAAACATTTTATGGTATCTTGTTAAGTTATAATTCCAGAAATTTTATAACACAAGGATTTATATACCATAGAATTAAGAAAAAAATTCTGGTCAACTAAAAAGAATTATTTTAAGCTATCTCAATTATGACTCATGCAAAGAATTTAAGATTCAGAACTTTATGAAAAATTTTTCATTGTTCTTAGGTTTTGGGTTTTTTCTGCAGTGTTTGTCTGAACATGCAAGAACAAAATCTGCTTGATTTATCTGTACTTGACAAAAATTCTCCTTGAGTCTGGAAATGTAAACCTCAGAGTTTGGATCATTATCATCTTAAGCCCCCAGTTAACTGTAGAAGTGAAAATGGGTCTTAGGTCTTATAATACAACTTACTATGAGTCATGGCAAATTCAACACCCCAATTTTCAGTTGCCATTAGGACTAGAAGAACCCACATACTGGACACTCAGAAGTCCACAGGAGGGTCTTGATCATTCTCTTTATCTCTGTTTAGCAAGCATCTACTGCTGAGGAAATAGGTGGGAAACAGGGAGACAGTAGGCGGATACTAAAGAGAACTGTGTACAGCAGGTTCGTCTTCACTCAACATCTATCACTCATCTTATAAAGGGTAGAGATAAAATTGGTTTCATTCTACATTTTAAAGGACAAATGTACATTTTCAAGTATGAATACTATTATGTCTAGAATTTGTACAGTCCTTGTTTATATGCTAGACTATCATTTCTACAAGACAAAAAGGATGGACACTCTTTAACCACCCAAGGATATGGAAGGTTGATCTTGCTAGGTGTGAGTAATCAACTAAACGATAATTCAAACTGGAAAAATAGTAGGAGATAAGGGTAGCTAGGTAAAATGTGGCCTGATCATAGAGATACTGACTTCCACCTCTGGTCTTCTAGTCATGACAGTAACAGGATCTAAATTTTCCCCACCTGCTCTACTTGCAAAAAGGTGGGGGGGGTGGAAAGGAGACAAAATATATGAAACACTTTTCAGACTTCCGACTATAGAACAGTGATCTTTGAGAGAATGTAAACAGGGTAAGGTGCACAAGTGACCCAGCTCATTCCCATCTCAGTGTAGAGGGTTTTCCAGTGCGGCTGAGAGAAGAACCCAAATGGAGCTGAGTAGAAGACACAGAGTTGAAAATCACAGCAACTAGAATTAGCAGGGCGAGTATGTAGAGGGGTGGTACATGGAAAGTAAGCTCAGAATTCTACCGAGGGCTCCCTGGCTCCTTTGAGTACTGAGCAGCATGGGAGGAAACTACTGAAGCCAGAGAATGAACCACCTAAAGAAGGAGGAAGAATTCCCAGAGCTTACACAGAGCTAGGAGGAGTTGCTGCTCCCCCTAAGCCAGAGTGGAAAGACCTCGTGATACAAGGAGCCTTGAGGAGAATACAGAAGGGTATTGCCTTAGTAGTGGTGCCAAATTAGACACAGACTACAGGCTACTCTGGACCTGCCTAAGAATGCTTAAAAGCAAGCCTCAAAAGGATCAAACTGATGCCAACCAATTTAATTGCACCCCAGAGCAACACCCAGAAATAGTTAAAGTACAAAAAAAAAAAAAAATCTAGCACTCAACATTGTAAAATTCACAATATTTGGCACTTAATCAAAAATTATCAAGCATGCAAAGAATATGACTATGAGCTGAAACCAGAAGGGGAGAAAAAGAATCCTAAGCATCATTGGAATAGTGTGTATTTTTTTTCCCGAAACTGGGAAGTCGGAGGGTGGGGGGTTGGGGGGGATTCAGGAATGGGAAATAAAACAATTATAGTGAAAAACACAGAAGACGGGGGAAAAAAAAGAACCACAGTTATCAGGCTTAGTTAGAAATCTAGAAATGAGCTAATATACCATTTAAAAGCTGCTGCTCTTGAATAAGGAAGATATGGATGTTTTAAATGTTTGAGCCATTGGGTTTAGCACTGTGTACTACATTATGGCCAAGCCTGAAGAGAAAGTTTAAAAGCTCCATTGTTTTCTAATTAATGTAGCTTAGAAAAGAATGTTATCATAAACCAACAAAGGAACGATAGAAGATAAGATCGGCCTTGGAGATGTGGGGTGTGAGGTCATTGTGGGGCACATCCAGTTGAAGGCAGGCCATAAGGGACGAGAAAATGGTGGAAAAGGCAGAGTAGATGGTGCCAAGTCATCTGCCACCAGTTCTTACCGCTTTCAGAGAATCTGAAGCCTCAAGGCATGTGGCTTTGTTGCTATCCTATACATTGTTGAGTCACCTAAGTTAAATCCAAAGAGGAAACCCTACTTAATAGCTTACCTTTATGGAAAAACTAGACTTGTTTCTGAATAATCTGAAATGTCAGAGAATTTCTCCTAAAATTGGGCTTCCAGGGAAGCCTAGGGCCCAAAGTCTTGCATCTTTCACCACAGCCCATGGAACCTTGCAGTAACCCTTGCTCCTCTGCTCTGGGCCCTCCTCTGTGTGTCCTGCTCACCTGTATCCAGATGCAGCACTGGCCCCCTGGAGTGGGCTCTCTACTGACTAGCTCCAGGCATGCTCCATCCTGCCTCATGGCTTACTTCCTTCTCAACCTGTGTCATAGTAATTTTCCAATATTATGGCCAACATTATGGCCAAGCCTGAAGATTACCCTCCCAGGTGTGTATCTCATGCTCTAACCTAGCATCCCATAACCCTGACTAGGAGAATACCAAACCAGTGAATTAGCATTTACTTTTGGAACCACAGTCTTACTGGATACATTGTGTCCAACTTCATTTGATAGGTAAATCCAAAAGAATAACAGGCAGTCCTTTCCCCTAAATGTCAGAATACATTTACTTTAGCCACTGTGTTCATTCTGTCAGTGCTGTAGAAATAGAAAGAGCTATCATGTCCAAAGCTCAGTGTTCCTTTCACAATAGTTGTTATAAAGGACACTTATATGGTCTCTCAGTGCTTATCAGCCCAGAATCAGAACTATTGACCGCATGGATTTAGTTTCCACTGTAATCTTATTTTGTTTTGTGCATAAAGTTTTTACTCTGAGGGGGTACCTACAGGCTTCAAGGTACCAAAATCACCTGAGAAATTTTAAGAAAGCCAACAAAACCAAATGTCTGAGATTATTTGTGGGGTTTAATATATTTTGGATGTTAACCCCTTATCAAATGTATCATTTGCAAATATCTTCTCCCCCTTAGTAGGTTCCCTTTTCATCTTGATGGTTTTCTTGACTGTGCAAAAGCTTTTTATTTTGGTGTCGTCTCAATAGTTTATTTTCACTCTTATTTCCCTTACTCAACGAGACGTACCTAGAAAAATGTTGCTCAGGCTGATGTCAAATTATTGCCTATATTTTCTTCTCAAAGTTGTAAAGTTTCAGGTCTTACATTTAGGTCTTCAATCCATTTTAAGCTTATTTTTGTGTTTGGTGTAAGAAAGTTGTCCAGTTTCATTCTTTTGCATGTAGCTATCAAAAATAAATGACTGACTCAAAAATGGTAAGAGACCTTAAGATATTTTTCCAAAGGCCTACAGATAGCCAACAGACACATGAAAAGATGCTCAACATCACTAATCAGGGGAACACAAATCAAAACCACAATGAGATTACATCTGTCAGAATGGCTAGAATCAAAGACAAGAAATGACAAGTATTGGTGAGGATGTAGAAAAATGGAACCCTCATGCACTGTGGGTGTGAATATGAATTGGCACGGTCAACATCAATTCACAAGCATATGCATCCCTATGTTTCATTGCAGCATTTACCATAGCAAGATATGGAAGTAACCCAAGCATTCATCAACAAATGAATGGATAAAGCAGATATGGTGTATGTATGTACGTGGTGTGTATATACACAGATGTGTGTATATGTATGTGTACATGTATATGTATGTACTTATTTGTATACACCAAGGGAATATTACTCAGTACTAAAAACAAACAAACAAAATACTTGCCATTGTCAACAACATGAATGGACCAAAAGGGCATTATGCTAAATGAAAGAAGTCAGAGAAAGACAAATAATTTCACTTATATATGGAATATGAAGAAAGCAAATGAACAAAGTAATAAACCAAAAAGACTCTAAAATACAGAGAACAAAATGGTAGCTGCCAGAGGGGAGGTAAGTGAGGAATAAGTGCAATGGATAAAGGATATGAAGAGGTACAAACCTCCAGCTGTAAAATCAGTAAGTTATGGAGATGAAAAGTACAGCATAAGGGAATCTAGTCAATACAGCAACAAAAACAGTGGTCTCATTATAGAACTCTGTTCTTGGATTAACATATTTGAGATATTGACCATCTACAAAAGGCATAAGGTCATTCGTGAGAAGAATGGAGACTCTCAAGCTGTAAAGGCATAGTCCTAGGCAGTTCACATCGACTTTGGCAGAATAAGCCACACACATGAAACCCACATAAAAGCTGGACACAAATCACTTTCCAGATTCCCCTGTTCTATTTTCCCCCCAGATCTAATAATATTTGATGTTCTCTCAACTTTCTACTGATGTGTTATTTATCGTCTCTCTCCACCAGAATGTCAGTCTTATTCACCAAATCTCCAGACCTAGAACAGTGCCTGGCTCATAAAAGTTACTCAGTAAATATGGAATGAATGTATACACAAATAACAAATGAACAGGAGGACTAGAGCAGCTCCAAGACTAAGCTAGATACTGACTCCAGATTTTTTTATGTCGTACCGCACCAAAACATAACACTTTCCTGAATAAGCCCATTTTTCCCCCTCTCTTCCTGAAAAGCCCATGGCAAGAGATGTCAATTAGAGAGAAGCCTCTCCTAGTCTTTCTCATTCAGGGAGCTCCCTTCACCCCAACCCCAAGCTGCATTCCCAGTCTTCCTCCTCTGTCCTCCTGGAGTCAGATGACACCCTGCCTTCACTCACCCTCCGCGAGTGACCCACCTCACTGGGCAGCTGCTGGAAATGTCATTCTCCCAAGTGGTAGCAGTGCCCAGAACTTCTGGTGAACAAAATTCCCCATCTTGCTATACAGACATGAAAGGTTCAATAATAGTGCAAGACTAAAAATCGTAGAGCAGTTCAAAGGAGGGAAGGACCAGAGGCTGTCAAGAAAAACTTCACGGCAGGCTTGTGCCTCAAGCTGGTGCTTGAGGGATTAGGTTGCAAAGCGGTTTGCACCATGCCCTGACCTGGGCCAGGGCCCCATGCAGTACAGATCAGCATTTGTAGCACTCAGGGGCCGACATGCGGAGCTGCTCAAGAAGGGAATTGGAGCTACTATTTAAACAGGCCCAGAAGGATCCCTCAGCACTGTAGGTCCATTCACAGCTTTAGTTCAAATAAAACTACAGTCTGAGTTCTCTGAGTAAACTTCATCACCTCTCAAACACTTATCCCTTCAGCCAACCATTGCATATTCCCTGATTTATGAAATCTTTAGAAGGTGCTAAAGGGCCTGGAGGAGGATATTCGGTTGCAAATTCCTCAGTGCCTCCCTGCTCTGGGACTCTATAATGACAGGAATGCTAATATTTGGCATTTGACTAGGACTTTCCATACAAGGCACCCAGAAACCCTTCACACAAATTATAATTCTTAATTAGAATTTTGTATTTTAAAAATGGTTAAGGCCTCTTGCCCCTCTACCATTTGCCCAGATTCTGGTCCCCTAGTACCCAGCTTCATAACTTTAGGTAGGGTATCTGAGCCTACAATCCTAGAGTCATTCCTGTTTCCAGTGGGCCCTATTTCAAACAACAGTGTATTTTCTGGGATGGGTACCCACAAACTGATGGAGTACTTTGTCAGACCCAAGCTGGTCTCTTAAAAAGGAGAAAAGAAGGTCCTACAGAGATGGAAATAAAGTAAATAAATTTAGAATTGTGAGTGGAGATTGGGGCGGGGGGGGGGGGGGGGGGGGGAGAAGAGGATGGAAGTTCCAGACCAGAAAAGGGGGAGAGTAGGAGACTGATGGGCAACAAGTTAGCTAAACAAAGCCAGTGAAAGCAATGGAATGACCAAAGAAAAATCTGGTCCCTGAACCCAGTGAGCTTACTGAACACAGGTGTTGGTAGGACCAACTTCACTGCTCAGAACAGCTGTCCAAAAAGTGATGAGACAGAAGTTGCCCTAGAATTTACATTAATGACACTCTTAAAAAATATGAGTTTTATTTATAAATGAGACCAAAAAACTTAACCATAATTCTTCGATCTCAAAACTCTGCTAAACATATAGGTAGAAAATTCAGCAAGTTTCTAGTCTTATCTATTCTTCCATAACCTTGGAAATTGTTTCCAAGAATAGCTCTCATAAGCCTTCTCTCCACTGTTTCTAATCCTGTCTTCCTTCTTATTGGAAGCTGATTATCATCTCTTCTCTTCTTTCAGCTCAAAGCAACTCAGACCTGCTTCTACCCTCTTCTGTGGTGTCGGCTTGATCCCTCCCACCACCTCCAGCCCCAGCATGAATGTTCATGGCTCTCCTCCTCTTCCCCTCAGAGAAGCAGCTCATTGTCCATATAAATTCACCATCTCCCTGCTCTTCTCTATCAGCAACTGTGTTAAATGCTGCTGAAATTCATCATTCTCCCAAATGAGTGTGCTTTAATTTTTAACTCCTAAAATCTGCCTCTCAAATACGGTCTGTATTTCTGCCACATAATCTGTATCTTTCTCAATTTAGTAAGGTGGGGTAGATACATTCTGTGCAAAAAAATGTATTACAGTGATTATTTCCCTACCAAATTACTCTTTTTTATAGTTGTTTTTACTCTGAATAAAAGAAACACCCTAAATTCCATATTTTTCACTCCACAATGTGTTACTCCAACTCTGGGCATCTTCTCTTGAAAATAAGATATTAATTTTGGTTCTTCTTTCCAGACTTAGTTCTATGTAGTCAACATTTTCATGAAAATATAAACAAAAACTACAGCTTCTTTTCCACAACTGGATATTTTCAATCAAGTTACTTGCCTCAAACAGAGAACCAAGAATAATGAAACATGTGTTTGGCTCCCTTTCAAAAGAAACACTGCTTTCCTGTTCCTCTCACTGCCAGTCCCTCAACCAAGCACTGATCCCTGGGGATCTGTGAAGTTTCCACATCTCACTTATTTTACAGCTTAAGAGAAGGCATCTTTCTAAGCTAACCAGCACTAACTGATGAGTTTAGGCAAAGTGCTGTCATTTCTTCAGTGGGATCATTTTCCAGGCCTGGAATTCTTGCTCCCTTTCAACCATCTTCATACTTTCTGCTTTGGATTCAAAAGCTAATAGAATAATATGATAACCTCTGTGAAATACAAATGAACTTTTCCCCCACCAGTAAATCTCCTTGTCTTACTGAGAAACATTTTGTCACTAAAACCAAAGATTCTTTCCTTAGAAATCTGTCAAATTAATTTTGCCATGCTGTATAGTGGAAGGAGCATTCAACTCAGCCATAATACCTTGGTCCTATTCCAGAATTTGCCTTAAACTATGCAGTTCTCCAAATTCCACTGGCTCTCAATTTCCTCATTAGTAAAAATGAGCAAGGCAAGCTACATGATTCCCACAGTCTTGGCAAACTTCATTATTCATTTATTGAAAACCTACTGTAGCAGCCAGGCACTGTGTTAGGCATTGGGTATATAAAATGCCATGGCCTCCAGGAACCCACATGGTGATGGAGATTAAAATATACACAATATCCACAGGGGAAAAGGACCTGAGGAGATGTACACAGAAGCAATTTGAGCTTTTCCTGTGAATGGGAGCAGGGGCGGTACAAAAGGGAGAACAGCTGGACAGGGACTTGTGGGATAAGGAGTACTCTGGCAAAACAAAAGGGCAGGATGGAGAGCTGAGGACGGGAAGAATCCTAAACCTGGAGAAGAGCAACAGGATAATCCATTGTTACTTTCTTAGTCTTCCCAAAAGCACGGATACATGAAAAGGAATGGCATTTGGACAGAAAAGAGACCTCTGGATTAGCTGGAACTCAGCGCATGGTGAAGAATGACACAGATAAGCCAAAAAGAGAACGTGTGGCAACACTGAGAGGAATCCTAGGTGTTTTCAGGATTTGGGCTTTATCCTGGGCAATAGGAAGCACAAAGGTTTTGAGTCAGGAGATGACAATGGCAGCAGAGTGGGGATGGACAGATGGCAGCCAGTCTGGCAACGGCAAGATCATCGAAATACTCAGACAAGGATCTAAGCAGGGCACAGAATGAAGGAGCGGCGGGGGGGCGGGGGGGGGAGCTCTAAAGGAGGAATGAGATAGGACAGATATTTCTGAGGTATAATTAACTGAGCTTCCTGACCATTAAATATAGTTAAAGAGTGAGAGGAAGGAACTGGGAGACTATTTGGGTGTCAGTTCCACTCATGAAGATGGCACATGCAGGAAGAGGTACAGTTTGGAGAGATCAGATGTTCATCTGGGGACAGGTAGTGCATAAAGCTTCTAAAGAACATGCAGGTTGAGCTAGCCACTCGGTAGCTGTGCAGTCAGGTCTGGAGTTTGGGAAACTGGTCAACACTTGAGGACTGATACGGACATTGGTATAGCATACAGGAGGTAGAAGTATGTTGACTTCGTTTCTTCTCCCCTTAATGTTTTTCTTACTTTCCCTGAACATAACTGTTAAAATTAGGGGCTCCAGAAAGGCTTTTGGGTTGACTGAGTAGGTAGTCATTATGTTCCTACTTCTCAGAAAACTCAGAGGATAGAGGCTGCTTTCTCTTACAATCTGGCACTTTCTGAGGAAGGTACTAGATCTTACAAATGGGAAGTAATTCTTTTCCAAGTTCACCCCCATTAAAGATCCCTAAGCAAAGCATCTTTGTCTAAAGCCACACCCACAAGATAATTTTCCTAGGATCCTGAAAGAAAAATATCCATAGTTAAGAACTTAGTGGACTGAGAAAAATTATAGAGCTGTAGGTAGACTCAAGAAAAATACCAATGTGTTACCTGAAAGTGAGGATTCATCCTTCCACTCAATACCCAAATATGCATTAAGATTGTTGTCATTCAAATTGGGTAACATAGGGGAAAAAAAAGTATGAATTCATAGAAACCCATAGCCTCCCAAAACTTAATCAGAAAGAAATAGAAAATTGAAACAGATCAATTACCAGCAATGCAATTGAATCAGTAAGGAAAAAAAAAAAAAAAAAGAAAGGTCCAACAAACAGAAGTCTGGGACCAGATGGCTTCACAGGTGAATTCTACTAAATATTTAAAGAAGAGTTAACACATTCTTTTCAACTATGCCAAAACAAGCAAAAAAAAAAAAAAGAAAAAAGAAAAAGAAAGAAAGAAAGAGTAAGGAAAACTTCTAAATTCATTCTACAGGGTCAGCATGACCTTGATATCAAAACCAGATATAGACACTCCTAAAAAAGATCTACAGGCCAATATCTCCAAGGACCATAGATGAAAAATCCTCAACAGCAACATAAATCCTCAACATGATATTAGCACATTGAATCCAACAATATGTTTAAAAAAAAAAAGTCATTCACCACAATCAACTGGGATTTATTCACAAAACGCAAGAATGTTTCAATATTTACAAATCAACATGATACATTAACAAGAGAAAGGAAAAAAACATATGATCATTTCAATAAATCAAAAAAAAAAAGCATTTGACAAAGTACAACATCCATTCGTGATAAAAACCCTCAACAAAGTAGGTTTAGGGGAAGCATCCCCCAACATAATAATGACTATAGAGGGAAAAACCCATAGAGAACATCAAACTCAATGGGGAAACACTGAAAGCTTTCCCCCACTATGGTCAGGAATAAGACAAGGATTACTCTCTTCACTTTTATTCAACACAGTACTGGAAGTCCTAGCCAGAGCAATCAGACCAGAAAAAGAAAAAAAGCCTTCAAATTCCTAAAGAAGAATAAAATTTTCACTATTTGCAGATGACATGGTACTATATATAAAGAAACTCTAAAGACCCCACCAAAAGCTACTAGAACTGATAAAGTAATTCAATAAAGTCACAGGAATCTGTGACTAAATCCTGTCACTAAAAGACAGGAATCTGTTGCATTTCTATACACTAATAATAAAGAAGAGAAATTAAGAAAATTAAGAAAACAATCCCATTTACAATTGAACCCCAAAAAATAATAAAATACCTAGGAATAAAGTTAACCAAGGAAGTGAGAGCTTCATACTCTGAAACGTACAAAACACTGGTGAAAGAAATTGACAACAACACAAATGGAAAGATATTGCATGCTCATGGATTAGAATAAATGTTGTTAAAGTATCCATACTACCCAAAGCAATCTACAGACTTAATATAATCCCTATCAAAATATCAACAGCATCTTTCCATAGAACAAATCATCCTAAAATTTGTATAGAACTATAGGAGACCCCAGACAACCAAGTAATCTTGAAAAAGAAGAACTGGAAATATAATCCCAGATTTCAAGATATACTGAAAAAAAAAAAAAAATAATAATAATTTTTTTTCAAAATTTTTTTCAAAGCTAAAGTAATCAGAATAGTATGGTAACTGGCACAAAAACAGACGCATAGATCAGGAGAACAGAAGAGAGAACCCAGAAATAAACCCACAATTACATGGTCAATTAATCTTTGACAAAGGAGGCAAGAATATGCAATGGAAAAAGTCTTTTCAACAACTGCTATTGGGAAAGCAGGACAGCTACATGCAAAAGAATAAAACTGGACCACTTTCTCATGTAGTATACAAAAATAAACTCAAAATGGATTACAGACCTAAATGTGAGGCTAGAAGAGAACAGAGGCAGTAATTTCTTTACATCAGCCATAGCAACATTTTTCTAGGTCTTTTGATATAAGGAAACAGAAGCAAAAATAAGTTTCTGCACAAAGGAAATAGTCAACAGAACTAAAAGACAACCTGTTAAACAGGAGAAGACAATTTGCAAATGACCTATTGAATAAAGGGTTAGTATCCAAACTATATAAAGAACTTATACAAGACACCACAAAACAATCCAATTAAAAATAGACAAAAGACAGACGTTTGTCCGAAAAAAGATATACAAATGGCCAACAGGGACTGAATATTATTCAACCATGAAAAAGAATGAAATCTTGCCACCATGGATGGAACTAAGAGTATAATGCTAAGTGAAATAAGTCACGAAAAGACAAAAACTGTGATTTTACTCATCTGTGGAATTTAAGAAAGAAACAAACAACAACAAAAAAAAGACAACCCCAAAACCAGACTCATCTCTAAAGAAAAAACTGGTGGTTACTAGAGGGGAGGTGGATGATGGGGCAGGATGGGTAGGGGGGGAGGTGGTGAAACAGGTGAAGGGGATTAAGAGTATACTTATGATGAGTACTGAGTAATACATAGAATTGTTGCATCACTATATTGTATACCTGAAACTAATAACATTCTGTTAACTATACTGGAATTAAAAAATTTTAAAGATAAACTTTTTAAAAAGGTATCATTTGCTGTAAATGCATGGGGGCAAGTGTTGGGGAAGGTGATGTGGTTTCCAGCCTCAGTGGGAGAGATGTAAATGATGACAGGTGATAGAATCCCAGAGAGAAAATGGCAAGACAAATTTCTACCTTACCTGTCCCTTTGAGGTGGGAAAATTTAAGGTTGAAGATAGAATGATAAGGAACACAAGTAACACAAAACTCCAAATCCCCCAGTTTATGCTTAGAAAATGATGTCACCTTGTAATTCAAAATACACTTAAAACTGCCATAATTTAGATGAGAAAAATAAAATTTTTAAAAGATTTTATTTATGTGACAGAACAAGAGAGCACAAGGGAGTGGGGGGGGTGGGGGGCAGGGGGACAGTGGGGAGGGAGAAGCAGGCTCCCTGCTAAGCAGAGAGCCTGGTGCAGGGCTCTATCCCAGGACACTGACCCTGGGCATGACACTGACCCAAAGGCAGACACTTAACCAACTGAGACACCCAGGTGCCCAGAGAAAAATACATTTCTCAGACTCTATGTGCTGGTAGTTGAAGTTGAAGACATGAAGGCAAGTGTTTTCCAAAAATATTTATATAGAGTAAGAAGGAAAATGGGTCAAGGATGGAACCAAATAATATATTAAGATTGGCTCATAAATGGTTTTAGGTAATAGGCTATTTGATAAACTGATTATAGCTATAGACTCCCTCCAGAAAAAAATAGTCACACAAATTTTAAGCATGGAACTTAAAGAGAGTCACTGTCTCCATGATTCAAGGATTTGAAGTCAAGGAGAGGGGGGAAAAGGACAAAAATAACCAATTTTCATTTTGCTATTATAAATCATAATCTTTCCAAGAATACAAATAGTCAGTAAATGAGACCTTCATGGTTTTTGTTTTGTTTTCCTGCCATTAAGAAGCCACTGTAGTGTTTCTATGAATGGAGAGACACTGAGAATTGGAAAAAAGAATAAAATGTTATGTGCCTATTATACTTCAACAAAAAAGTATATATACATCCCTTCATGAGATTCCATACATATACAATCCCATTAAATGGAATACTGCAAAGCAAAAATGAACTACCAATACATGTGATCTATAATATGAATGGCTCCACAAAACATTCTACTATGTTAAAGAAGGTAGGCACAGAAGACTACACATTTTATGATTCCATTTATAGGACAGGTCCAGAAAAGGTAAGTTTAGAGAGACAGAGAGCAGATTAGTAGTTGCCTAGAACCAGGAGTAGGAGTGGGTTCTTCCTACAGACAGACATAAGAGAAATTTGGACGTGATAGAAGTGTTCTAAAACTGGATTGTGGTGATGGTTGCACAATCCTACAAATTTACTAAAAGTTATTCAATTGTATACTCACAACGAGTGAAAATTTTGTTTGTAAAATAACCTCAATAAAGCTATTTATTAAAAAAAGGATGTCTCTGGAAGCGAAGGAACAGCTCAGGATTATAAAATGTGACATTGATACTTCATAGGCATTGTTTCAGCATTTTTGAAATTCACATTATAATATTTTTCTGTATCAAATTATGGACAATCAGATTGGTTCTTTTCAAGGGGTCCTATTACAAGGGGTCCTATTACATTAACCCACTGAATTGCTTTTATAGTTCTAAAGATTAGTCAAATAACTATTTTCCATTAACTACTCTAGAAATCATTATAATAACTTCCAGTGGTCAGGAGGGAATGTAGGACTATGTGGGGTTGATACCCTGGACAGGTATTCCACAAGGATGGGTCCATTGTGCTACTATCCCTTAGATAATTGGAGTGGTTTGGCTTACCATAAATAATTTTTTTGTCCTTAGTAAGTATTAGATTAAGTAAAACCATCATCATTATACCATTAGGTTGAATTTTAAGACTTAGGCTTGTTTTGCTGGCTTTTAGTACATTTATATTTGGCTTTCTTGGGAATTAACCACAGACCATTACCAAAAACAATACCAAGGCTGGAGAGCCAAACAGTCTTAGCAAAAACAGTTGAGGAGATTCTTACCAGCGTTTCCCCAGACCTTTGCCCTGAATTCCTCTAATACAATGACAAACCTATCTATTTTTAAAAATCATTAAAAAGGAAAAGTGTCTGGAAAATTTTCTACAGGAATCCTTGGAACTCTCCTCTTCTCCCCTCCCTGCTCCATGACAGGATGCCCCACTGGATGCACATGGCAAGATATCAAAACTGTACTATTTAAAAAACAAACAAAAACCAGTTTTATCATCTATAAAGAAGATGATTTTAAGTATACTGGAAATCTACTCTACCACTACCTTCAAGACTCTGAGGAATGCAGTGGGGGAAGATGGTTGGGTATACTGGTCATGGGGAAGGCTGTCTTTGGAAGATTTGTTACTTAAACTTCATGTGGGAGAGGGTAGATATAGGGATTACAGGTAGGGGTGAAGGGTAGTGAGTGTCCTTTGAAACATCAACCCAGATTAGTTTGCCCACAGGAGTTAGAGGTTTCCTCCTTAATATTATTGTATCACTTCTTTGAATAGAACTGTTTTGGTGTTTATCATAATGTATTATTGTCTATCTCCCAAACTAGATGGAAGGCTTCAAAGACACAACTGGCATTCCTGGCATACTGCCTTTCACATGGTAAGGATTCAGTGGCGATCTAGAGAACTAATGTATCTAATAAAACTGTAAAAAGCTATCATGGAAGTATTATAAAATTAATTATGGAGTAAAGTTAATTTATTGGAACAATTACATTGATTAACAACACATTTTACCTAGAGAAAGCATGTTCTCATTTTTCTCGTTCGAGGAGTTTATAAGGTTGCGTACTCAAGAGCCACATACTTATTTTTGTAAGCCAGTTGTTTATGTTCATGAGCAGCATACTGTGTGCCTTTAGCAGCAGAAAAATCACGTTGTCACTAGAAGTTTGTCTAATTAATGTCATGTCAAGGAAACTTCCCAACATGCCTCAGTAATGCTTACATAAAATTTCTCCCTGGCCATTATATCAGGTCAAGTCTAGATACAAGACTTGCTGTATGTCATGCTTCTAATTCTTTGTATCTGGAGCAGTTGCCACTGTGTTTGCAAGCCAGTCAACCTGTTATGGTGAGGTCAGTATCTGTCCAAACTATTCAACAGTTTCTCTTTAAGTATTAGAGGTACCTTACCAATATTGTAAGATACTTAGATCTGACAGAATCCATGTGCTTTTGGAAAAAGTCTAATAAGGTGTACTAAATAAATTATGTGATAAATCAAGTCAGATGAGACCACCTCTTAACTCAGGACCATGATATTCACAGGAAAGTGGAACTCTGATGACAAATGGATCACCGGTAAGAGAAGAAATGGAAGTTTCTCTCTTCTCTTCAAATGTGTCTGTGAGGCTAGTTTCTATTACACCTAATGTATATTAAAGCCGAATCTATTGATTAAATAAGTTACCACTTGCTATTTCATCACTGTGAAACAACAGGAAAGCCAGACCTAAAATCAACTGACATAGATCTGCCCAGAATACCTAGCAGAGGAAATGGCTGCATTCCAAATGACTGCCATTTGGTGACACTTGATTGAAAAACAGAGATAAGGAACAAAAGAAATTATTGTGAACTTTCTTTATCCTAGATAGTTAAAGAGGATGTTTACTTCCCCTCACCTTAATGACCACATATCAGAAGTTCAATATCTGACCTAAAGTAAACAGACCTTCTTATGATTTATTTCATTGCATTTCAGTTTTTCATGAAGATTCCAATGAGTCTGAAGCCTGGAAAGATGTGAATGGTCCTAAGCAATGGGGGGAGCTCAAATGTTCAAGTAGAAAGATAGCATGGCTCCTTGTTCAAACACATTTTTCCTAAGTAATCCACAGGGGCAGTGGGAGAGAAAATGGTGTCCCTTAGAAAATAAGGACTTGGCTAAAATTAAACTAGCTTTAATAAATAGCCTAAGTAAGCAAAATCCAAAAGAATGCTTGAAAAACAGTCTTTGAGAAATTCAACCAACTCTACTCCACTGTTAGAGGAGAAGCAAAAAGTACACAAATACACGTTTGGGATTCCCTTTAAAACTTTTAAAATAAAATGTAACTATAGGTTGACTATAACCTGTATTGTTTACTTAAAATTTTAAATCCATATTTCAAGGCATATATATATGTACTTTTCCTAAATGCAATTTAAGAATTATTTGCTATCAAGGGGATATGAAAAATTTGTTTTTACCAAACTTTTTACTGAGTAATAGAGCTTTTGACTCAAAGATGAACCTAAATTTATTCTAAACTCAAAATACATTCACTGAAATAAAACTGAATTCTGCCCATGGTCAAATTATTTCCCCACCCCTTGAGAACAATTTGGGGTCTAACACACAGATCTGAAGAAGAACCCAGATTTTTGTCATCTACTCATGGTGGAACCTGGGGCAACTGCTTAACTTTTTCTTAGACTAGTTACCTCATCTGTAAGAAGAGGAGAATAGTAAGTGCTCCCCGAGGGGTCACTACAAAGATTATAAGAGATAACATATTTATAGTGTCTGGCACATAGATACACAGTATCACTTTCCTTCCTTCTTGTAACATTGGAAATAATATTTTTTATTATCTCTAATGGGTTTTTATGGGCACAAGATTTTACTGGTATTATAGGAGACAGCAGAAAGCACCTATCTTCAAGAAGCTTAAACTTCTATGTAGGTGAGGAGTTGTAACAGATAAGGAAAGGTTTTACTTTCTCCCTCCTGCCCCCATTTTTCCATCCCCTCCACACCCTTTCATAGGAAGGAGACTTACAACTTCTGCCAATTATTATTATTATGAATCTTGAACAAATGTCAGTATTCACAAGAACGAAATTTTGGATTTATAATCATCTACTCTGTAGAATCAGAAACAAGACAAAAGCCAGCCCCTTGAGAATACAGTTGAGTTCTTCAACACAGAATCTGGAGGGGCCTTTCTATTTGTACATGAAAACTGCAACAGTCTGGTACCCTCTAAGAGCACTGGCTTTGAAAGAACTGGAAAAAAACAACATATTTTGCATGGCCACTGGGATTCTTTTTTTTTTTTTTTTTTTTTTTAAAGATTTTACTTATTTGAGAGAGAGAACATGAGGGGGAGAGGTCAGAGGGAGAAGCAGACTCCCTGCCAAGCAGGGAGCCCGATGTGGGACTCAATTCCAGGACTCCAGGATCATGACCTGAGCCAAAGGCAGTTGCTTAACCAACTGAGCCACCCAGGTGCCCCTGGCCACTGGGATTCTTATGACAGCTTTTTGTCATAAGGTACCTAGAGCCATTTTAAGAGCAAAGGACATCAACTGAAGGCAGGCAGAGTGAGAGCAAGACCATAGTAGATTCTACTCAACAGACTACATGGTTCCCCCTGGGAGACTTTAGGAACATGTGAGCCCAGGGGAATTTTCAGGAGGGACTTCAGTTCTGCAAAGGACAAGCAATGACTGAAACAGGTCCCATTTGTATTAATAGCAGCAAATGCTGTCTGCCAGGCACATTACATGTCCTTTAGTCCTAATAACTCATGTGAATCCCACAACTACCAGGAGAGCGGGTCACTATTATTCCCAACATAGAAATCTAGGCTTGACCAAGAGTACGTAGCTAGTAAGTTGCAGAGCTGGCCATATAGACAGGCAGCGAGGGCACTGGGGTCAGCGTTGTTAACCACGATGCAACACAGTCAAGTTGGTTAAGCTTAGAGGTAGAAGTTAAGGGCACAGGCAATACACTTCCAGCGCTGTGAAACTGTATATATAGTATGAAGCAAAGACAAAAAGCTACCACCAAATGTTCATAACATTTATCTCTGAGAGGAGTCTTACAGGTGGCTTTTTGATTTCTTCTTTATGTATTTTTTCAGGTATTACCTGACATTACTGTCGAGAAAGATAATGGATATTAGACATTATTTTTTAAAGAAATCTTGTAATAGTTATTTACCTTACACAGTTCTCTTCTTTGTGGCACCTTATAAAGATAATCCCCAAATCTTAATTTTATAATGCCATGAGGGAGGAAGGTACAAATTCCACTTGATAGGTCAGGAATTTGGGACAAAGAAAACAAAGACATTATTTACCCAATAGTAAATAAGGTCCAGAGGGGCAAATATTTGGGAGGAAACCATGTGTGTTTGTCAAATAGTAATATGATTTTTAAACTATGCACCTAAAAAGAAGAGCCAGAAAAAGTGAAATAGATATCTGAAACACTACAAAGAGACTTAATGCAGATTTCAAAACAAAACCTTAGCTTCATGAGTGCTAACCTAATGAATCTGAGGAATTCTCTGCTTATTACTGATAGAAGCCTTGAGTGATGCAACAAGGTCTCACATTTTCACTGGGACAGTCCTGGGTTTCAGTGGACTCTCAGTGCAGATTCTTGAAAAAGACACTTTATTCTAGCTTCTTCTCTGAAGGCAAACTGTGGGGTGTTGTGAGGGACAGCACCACACTACCTAACACCTAGAACAGAACTCTCCAGTGGAACATTCTATTTCTTCCCCATCCAGTACAGTAGCCACTAATTACAGAATCTACAGAGCACTTGAAATGTGGCTACGTGGCTGAAAAACTGAACTTAAGTTTATTCGATTGTTACTAATTCAAAGTTGCATAGTCTTGTATGACTAGAGGCTCCCATCTTGAACAGCAAAGGTAAACAGCTTTCTCACCTATTATCAGTTTGGGACTTGTTTCTCTTATTCATTTTAGATACATATATATTTTTATAAATGTCAATTCTACTCTATTGACAGTTCTCATAATTGATACTCACTCCCTCCCCATTGCCTAGGCTACAAAACTATACCCCTTAAAATATACACTTGGGTGAACCTAATTTGGGTAAGTTTCTCCTGTAGAGAAACTAAGTTTATCAGAGATTCAGAAGATTGTCTGTTGCAGGAACACTCATTTAAGTTCCCACCTCACACAGAAAGATGGCACTTGACATTAGTCAAGCTTGAACCGGTGCTTTTTTTAAATAACAGCTTTGAGATATTCAGACTATAAACTTCACCCCTTTCAAGCATACAATTCGGTGGGTTTTAGTATATTCAGAGTTGTGCAGTCATCACGATCTAATCTTAGAACATTTTTATCATCTCATAAAGAAGCCCTAACCCATTAACAGTGGCACGCCCTCTCCCTACCGCCAGCCCCTGGCACCCCGGATCTGCTTTTGGTCCTGGCACTCTTGTCAAACCACCTCAATCTTTGAACCACAAATCTGTACTAAATAAGTTTGCTTTTCTCCCTTCTTTTCATTTATTGTTTTTAGCCACTTTAAATGTCTACCTTGCTCTGAATTTCTCCTTGCCTATGCATACGAGCCCCACTCCCGTGCCTGAGTTCTCTAACCCATCTACATTCAATGTGCTTTCATTCTTTTCACTCCCAGGCTCAGAGGCCACAACCATCTCACCAAAATATGGGAAGTGAGGAAGCTAGATAGGCTTGAGGATCTTGGGCCTTAAGAGCCCGGGATTGGTAGGGAGGTTACAGCTAGAAGAGGGTCTCTCAACTTCAATTCCTTGTGCTCTCTGCATAGCGTCTTTGCCATCCCGGCCTCCGTCTGGGACTGCCCCACTTCTCAGCACCTAGAACAATGCCTGGCAAATAGCACCCATGCCATGAATCATCGAGGGACAGAAGAAGCAAATGTATTCCTCTAGGATATGTGGTTACAGACCAATCCATCCCACAGAGCCACCTGGCCACGGCCTTCTTTATTTTCTTTAAAAATTGCCTAACAGGGGCGCCTGGGTGGCTCAGTGGGCTAAAGCCTCTGCCTTCGACTCAGGTCATGATCCCAGGATCTTGGGATCGAGCCCCACATCGGACTCTCTGCTAGGTAGGGAGCCTGCTTCCCCATCTCTCTCTCTCTCTTCCTGCCTGTGATCTCTCTGTCAAATAAGTAAATTAAATCTTTTTTAAAAAATTGCCTAATAAACTGCATCCTGGTACCTGAAAGACTGTACGTGTAAAGTGAAAAGAGGTCAACCTGGGAGTGTTTCTCCTAGCTTCCTGCATCCGGTGAATTCTAAATTCTTCTTTTTGGTGAACACCAAACCATGAGGAAAGCTGTGGTGTAACTACCCAGAAAATAACTGACTTTATAATTTTCTGTTTTGGGGGGTGGGGAAGAGGTAAACCCTTTAATTTAAAACTCACACTTAAGTGTTTTGGTCAATGTTTCTTAGGCACCTTTTTCCTGGTTCACTCCCAGACCAGTCTTAGCCTGTGTATGCGGAGGATTTGCGGGTCTTCTGTGATATTCTTAACGTGTAGACAGGTGAGGGGAAGGAAGAGGTGTGCTTAGGGAGTAAGCTGCAAGTCTCCACACAAACCTTTCTTTCAGTTCCAGTATGAAAACGGAGATAAAAAGCCCAACTGCAGACGTACTGTACTCAGCAGGAGCCAAGAGCTACCTTCAAGATTGGCAGTTCCAAAAGGCATCGACAGGAATCCTTTTGGTAATTACCAGTTGGGAAATGTCATCCCATTGATTGTGACAGACACGAAGCAGCTGTGCTTTGTTGAGGGAGAGCAGAGGCTGGGCCTGAGCAGTAACAAACAGCGGGCCAGCTGCAGCCTGCTCCCGACTTCCGCCCAACAAAACTCTCCCGTTTAATACTTGGCCAAACACTGAGGCAATTAATCACACGGTAGAAGTGGATCTCAAACGTCTGAAATTGCCTGTTGAAGATTAACTGAATCTATCATATTTCTAGCCTTATTTGGGGGCGGGGAGTGGGAGGTGAAGAGTGTCTTTTTATTGTGGAAAGATTCTCAGTCAAATTAATTGCAAAGAGCTCGGGCCAGTCATCCCTATTCTGACTGGAATTTCAAGAATTATTTCTGGCCAGAAATTCTTATTAAGTGAGAGACAGAGAGAAAGGACAGAGATATTTGCCTTAATGAGTTCCTGGTATGGAATCAAAGGTATAGGGCTCAAGCCAATACAGGTGTCCCTAGAGCCTAGGCAGCCATTTGGAGAGCAATTTTTTTTGTATGTTATTTGTATTATATACTATATTCTGTGTGTTTAGGTTTGGGGTGTGTTTTTTTGGGGGGGGGGATTGTCTGTTTTTTTAAGTTAGTCCCACGCCCAGTGTGGGGCTTGAATTCACCACCTGGAGATCAAGAGTCCTATGCTGCACTGACTGAGCCAGCCAGGCTCCCCCTTTACTTTTTAATTTAAATTCCAGTTAACATACAGTGTAATATTAGTTTCAGATGTACAGTAAAAGCGATTTTTAGTTTATTCTGCCTACTGTTTGTATAAAACAGCTTCTCCACACAGACACCCACCCCACCTCTTCCTGTATGGAAAATTCCAGTTTCTGACAGGAGGCACAGGCCATGACCCTCACCCTCAGGGGAGACTGGGCCTCTAGGCTGCACCTATGGTGCTACTCTCGGCCTTCTGGAACAGCTACTGCCTCGGGCTTGGGGAACGGCTCAGGCCACATGCTACAGAACCAACCACTGCCCTCCAGCTGTGGGGGGCAACTCACCTGGATGCCTGAGGCAAAAGGCCATTGGGGACTCCAGCCCTGGCATGGGGATGAGGGGCAGTGGGCATCACCAAGTGTTTTCACTGATCTCAGGACTCTGAATGGTGGATCTTGGGCAATCCCCGGGGTATCCTTCTAACTACATCATCCTTATGTACCCCAGATCCAGGCCTCCCTGTCTGCCCCAGGAGACTGTCATTTCTAGAGAAGGAAAGGTCTCCCTTCTAGCCCTACCAGAGTATCTTGTTTGACTCTGCTTGCTCATTCCTTTACAAGTGCCATCACTGCCTGATCTAGAGGCAAGTTAACTTCTATTTTAAACTATTCATTTATATAACATTGAATCCTGCCCAAAATGCTATTTTTATTTTTAAAAAATTTGTTTATGTAAATTTCCTAACGTAAAAACTTAACATAAAAACCTAATGCACAGATGAACACTCCTTAAAATAGAATCAAAGACTACAGGTTCTTACATGGGGGAAGAAAGCTCAAAACGTATTGGAAAGTGAAAAAAGCAAGAACAGAAGGTTTTCAATGAGTTCATTTCCTGAAAGACAGTCATACATAGAAAAAATAATTTGGAAGAATATGCAGTAGATTGTTGAAAGCAGCTGTCTCTAGGAGGAAAGATTATTGAGAATTTTTGCTCCCGACATTTTTTATTTCTGTATTGTCTAAAATTTTTTAAGACAGATCTTGATAGCTGGGGGAAAAAGTAAGATACAATTACTAGGCAAAGCTAATCACTAGCTGTGATTGGAAAACAGAGAACGTCTAAGCCCCAAGGGTCTCACACTCCAAGTATGGCCCCCAGAATATCAGCAGCAGCATCATCTTGTTGTTTCTTGGAAATCTAGGATCTTGGGCCCCATTCTATTTCCATATTCACATTCACGTCCAAGTGGAAGGACCTCCATCCACCTCTAATAACTATTACTTCCTTCAACTGGGGCATTTAATTCTTTTTTTTAAAAAGAAGTTTTAAAACTTAGAAAAATATCTACAGCTGACTTAATTTAGAGCTTGAACTAAAAGATGAACAGGTTTTTGTAAAAACAGATTTTCAGCTATTCAAGGGAAATGAACTGGGCTCCCACTGAGAGGAAAGAGGGGCTGTTCTATTAACGGAGATGGGGAGTCAAAACTTGTCAGAAGACATAATCAAGTCGAAGACAAACAAGCAATGACATGAAGCAATATGTAAAACTGGTAGGAACACAAAGTCAAAAGTTATCTGGCTAAATAATACCCAAAATACTGATCCAAAAGGGGCACATGCACCCCAATGCTTACAGCACACAGTGTACGATATAGTAAGAAAAAAAGTCAGTCAGAAAGAAAAAGGGCATATGATTTCACTCATATGTGGAATTTAAGAAAACAGATGAACATGAGAGAAGGTGGGAGAGAGGGAAGCAAGCCATAAGAAATTCTTACCCATGGAGAAAAAACTGAGGGTTGCTGGAGGGGAGGTGGCCAAGGGATGGACTAAACGGATAATGGGTATTAAGGAGGGCACTTCTGTTGAGCATGGTGTTATATGTAAGTAAGAAATCTCTAAATTCTAATTCTGAAACCCAAATTACATTATATATTAACCAGAATTTAGATAAAATTTGAAACAAAAAAAAAATGCAGTTTTAAGAAAAGTGTCCAATAACATCCTTGCATACCTTGCTGACGTTTTAACTGCTCACAAGTAGAGGAACGATATTGGAGCAACAAATTGTGCCCTTAATTATGACCATCAAGGAAGAATGAGCTGATGATGGAAAGACAGAAAGGAATTAAGGTAGAAAAGTAGCACTGTCATACTGAGCCCTAAGATATTAACAACAACAGAAGAACAATGGGTACAGATAGACTTTAGATAAGTCAAATTGACCTGAGTCTAAATGAATACAGTTCAGCTAAGTGTAATGTCCCGAAGGCAAGTCATTTTGTCTATGCATCAGCCTGTAGTCCAGATTGGGGAAACATTTGTAAAGAAATGTGAATAACTCCAACATGAGCTTTCTAGTGATTTACAGTTTTAAAAGGTCATTTACAAACAATCGATGGATGGGCAGATGAACAAGGCTTTAGAACACTCCCCTCCAAGGGGCACCTGGGTGGCTCAGTGGGTTAGGCCTCTGCCATCGGCTCAGGTCCTGATCCCAGGGTCCTGGGATCGAGCCCCGCATTGGGCTCTCTGCTCAGCAGGGAGCCTGCCTCCCCTTCTCTGTCTGCCTCTCTGCCTACTTGTGATCTCTGTCAAATAAATAAATAAAATCTTTAAGAAAAAAAAAGAACACTCCCCTCCAATATACTTGCACAGTTGGTCTGGGTCTGGGGCCTAGGTGAAGGTGGAAATGATATTTGCAATTTTATTCTTAAATCCAATTCTAAGGAGCGTGGACAAATTGATGTAAAACTCTTGGGAGGGAGTTATCTGTGTGCTCCCTTGGGAACTGAAGAGTTGCACATGCCAATAAGAGAAAATGACATACTATTCTAGTCCTTTTCTGAGGGAGGAAAATAAAAGGCTGGATAAGAAAGGTGCTTTGAAGTAACATTACATGCATGACTTTGGTGGACAGGCCTAGAGGCTGGGGAGAGAGAGGATGCACCAACCATTTAAGAATCAGAGGCCAGTCATGCCTACAATCCTAGAGCCTGCCACACATCTGGAACATTTCAATAAAGGCCTCAGAGATAAGATTGACAGCTTCATGTCAGACACAATTAGAGGAACCAGAGTTTCAATCCCCAATACATGAGATGAAAGTGAAGCACGACAAAAGCAGAAATAATAGCAACTCTTTAGATAAAAGTGAATAGGACAGAGATATTTGTGAAATAAATAAGAGAGATCCACCAAAGCCACTCTCCTTTAACCCCCCAGCAATGTCCTGACAACACTCACTGACATTCCAACACTCGAGGCTGAAGAAATAGCTTAGCAGAATCTTCCATCCAGGATTCTAGTCCTTACCACTTGTCATTTCTAAAGAGCATTACCATAGCTTAGCTGATCCTCATAAGACCTGAATGAAAATATATGGAGATCATGTTTAATATGGTTCTAACACATAGCTCTTTTCCACTGACCAAAAACAAATAAACAAAAAACACAAAACAAAAACAAAAAACAGACAGACAAAAAAACCCAACTTCTGATTAAACTGACTAAAGATGCTGCATCATTAGAATTATTTAATATATGGTCTATTTTACTTGGATTTAACTTTCAACTTAAAAACTTTTGAATTTATTTCACCAGTGGTATCTAAAACAACATAATGAAATGTGCTGGCTTCTAGTTCACCTCTCTTAAAGATTTGAGGTGACTTTATAAGCCAAAAGCATAACTAAAGTT
Source organism: Taxidea taxus jeffersonii (assembly GCA_003697995.1). NCBI lineage: Eukaryota > Metazoa > Chordata > Mammalia > Carnivora > Mustelidae > Taxidea > Taxidea taxus. The sequence goes on along the minus strand of ML106145.1, from coordinate 52,408 downwards.
AATAGAAATTTAAAGAAAAATTAGAACACAGGAAGAAAACAGAAAATATGACCACTCTGTGCTTTAGGGTTTGCAAGATTTCCATGAATGGAGTTGCAAGCCCTGCCCCAGTCTTCCTGATAGAGAATAATTGTTCTCCTGATAATGAAAAAAATATTAAACTTCTACCTACAGAATGATGTAGAAAAAGCTCACATAGTTTGCTTTCTTGCTTTTGTTAATATTATGGACACGGCAGGGTGAACATTGGTCTCTGCGCTCTTTGAAATCCTAAAGCACTGATCGTACTACTCAAAGTATGTTCCCAGGACCAGTGGTGTGGACATCCCCTCCCCCAGGCCCCACTCCAGACTTGAATCAGGAGCTGCATTTTAATACGATGAGCACGGATCTGTGACATTAATGATCACATGTCGTTTTGTTTTTGCTTAAGTGTCTGGTATGTATATACCCAATCTTCTAGCAAATTCACAATTCTTCAGGGCAGAAACTAGCTTATTCCTTCTTTCCCCAGGATGCTAAGCACGGTAAGAACATTGTAAGAGGTGAAGAAAAGTGCAAATAAGTTTAAAATGAATGATTATAAAAGGAAAAAAAAATTAGACCAAGAAGATCAAGTTTATACAATACCAAAATCACAGTACAGATTACATATTTTAACCTAATATTGTTTTAAATATGACCAATATTTATGATTTATGGCAGGTCTGAAGCACCTTTTCTTTGTCACAGCTCTATGAGGTAGTCACCCCATTTTATAAATGGAGAAACAGATTAAACAAATTGTCCAACGGCTTGAAAGTCTTAAAACTAGAAATATAAGCTATCTGATTGTGAAAAACCATATTCTTAGCCATAACTGTCAAATGAGAGCTTCTGACCTCCACATTTCTGAGGGATATAAAACTTCAGGTCCAAATACTGAGATCTGGAGCTAGGGAAATTCACCATTAATCATGTGGTTAGATCTGTTCAAAGTTAGTAGATGAGTAGCTCACATAGTTAAACAATTGTGGCATGCTTATATTTTGTGATTCTAAAAAATTACAGGCCTGTTTCTTCAAACTGGAAAAGTATGTTCCAGGATCAATGGAGTTGTGAAATAGGGAAATGAATTGGTTAAAGAAGGTAAGAAAGCTTACGATATCCAGACCACAAGAATATTTCATGAATATTCATCCCTGGGGATGTTTTTAAGTAGAGAGTACCTATATCTCCCCAGACAATAGTTGCAAATATAATTTATCTGCTCTATAGCTAGAGAAACTCAGGGTCCGATAGGTTGAGGTGAACCAAGGGCTTCTCCAGGTGACAGGTGGACTCATCAAGATATCCATGTTTGTCATGACCCACTACATTCTTTCGCCTATTGGTGGAAAATGTAAAGGAAAAATATAGCAACTCTTACATGAATGTGAAACACATAGATAATGAATGTCATCATAGGGGTAAAGCTATAGGTGGAAAGATACATGAAGTTGGGGGTGCTGCCCTGCAAGGGAGAAGAGGACATGTGCCTTCTAAGGGCTGGAACTTTGTTTTTTTTCCTAGCTCATAATATCCTTAGCTCCCAGCATGCCACGTGGTACTTAGGAAGTATTAGATAGTAGGTACTCCTCCCAGTAGGTACTTAGCTAGTAGGTACCCAGTTACCCATTGAAACTTTACAATCAGACATACCTGATTTTGAGTACTAGTTCTAGGGTTTTAAGTTGTTTAACCTATCTATACTTCAGTCTGTGAAATGGGTACATGGTGCTAGCCTCATTAATTTATGCTGATCAAGTGAGATAATCTAGGTCAATTGCTCAGCAAGGCCCAATTACATTAAGTGTCCAATAAATGTAGCCAGAGATAATACATTCCAGTAAGCTTATGTTCAGTCTTCGTTTTTACCCAAGACATATCAGCCTAACTTATGATTTTTCAGAAGTATAGACCATGAAGAACCAGGAATTGAGTGCTTCTCAGTGAGAAAGCCAGGCCCATAACCTGACCCCTGACTGGGTTTAGTCCCCATTCACAATTCACGGGATAAGGTATTTTATTTTTTTATTTTATTTTTATTTTTTTTTTATTATTTATTAGTTAGAGAGAGAGAGCAAGCACAGGCAGACAGAGAGGCAGGCAGAGGCAGAGGGAGAAGCAGGCTCCCTGCCGAGCAAGGAGCCCGATGTGGTACTCGATCCCAGGACGCTGGGATCATGACCTGAGCCGAAGGCAGCTGCTTAACCAACTGAGCCACCTAGGCGTCCCAGGATAAGTTCTTTTAAATAAGGGATCGAGTTGTGTGGTTGTCTTTCTCACTCAAAATGCATCTCCTCCAGATGGTTATACATCCCTAATGGGGGAGTGTGTTTCTCACAGAAGCAATGAGAAAGATCCTAGGTGGAGCTGTGATCACAAAAGGCAAAGTTGACCTCTTTGTTTGTGAAGAACAATTATTTATACCACTTCCGTTGCTTAGGTAAGCCACTTACCCTTTGGTACTCTGGGAAATCACTCAAATCAACTACCCCAAATTCAGAGTTACTTGAGACTTGGTGTCTGAGTTCTTTATATTCTCGTTACCCGACCCCTAAGAGGACATATCTGGTGGACAGATTACCTGGGAAATCAAGCCTAGTGTAGCATAATTTTAGGATGATGAAGACAAGCGGAAATGGACACAATGTGTTACAGGAAGAATAAGCCCTACAGAAAGGCAGTTTCTTAGGGCATTCTGAGCATGACCATGATGATGACATGGGGCAGTAGAGTGCAGTGGCCATCAGGGACTGGAGAAATAGGACCAGTGGGCTAAATCCAGCTCATAGCCTGTTTTTATGCCCCCTAAGCTAAGAATAGATTTTACATTTTCTTCTTTACAACCCTTTAAAAAAGAAGCAACGGATCATAAATGGTATAAAGCCTAACATATTAAACATCTGCCCATTTACAGAAACAGTTTGAAGATCCCTGGTCAGACTTTCATGCCACCATGCCCAAGATCAAGTCACATTAGAACATCTTACTAGTCCAAGGACCTTGGGGAAGTTACTTAATTATGCTATACTTCAGTATCATCTTTAAAACGAGAACATAGTTTTTATTTGTGTCCAGCAAAATGTAACTCTTTTTACTTATATTGAGGCAAAGAAAGTGAGAAAAGTGAGATTGGTTTAAATGTGACTTTCTTGGGGCACCTGGGTGGCTCAGTCATTAAGCATCTGCCTTTGGCTTAGGGCATGATCCCAGGGTCCTGGGATCGAGCCCCACATCGGGAATCCCTGCTCAGTGGGAGGCCTGCTTCTCCTTCTCCCACTCCTCTTGCTTGTCTTCCTTCTTTCACTCTCTCTCTCTGTCAAATAAATGAATAAAATCTTTACCAAAAAAATGTGACTTCCTATCCATCTTCTATATTTTTATTCATTATATTCCCAGCACTTGGCAGAATACTTGGCACATACCAGATGCTCAATAAGTATTTATTGAGTTAACACATATCTACATGTTTAATTTTGGAATATAAATTTTAGGAAATTCATGTTCCAAATTAAAAATATTGGATACCTGTTGAATAGACAAAATATTTTTAAGGCAAAATAAAGGGGTTTAATGTTTTTGTAAATATTTACAAATATTTACAAGAGATTAAAATGTCTGGGATTTTCTTCAAAATAACATGATTGCAATAATTGCATCAACTGTTAATTAGGAAAGAGACGTGTCCCAGGCAGAAAAATCCAAAATAATTTATGTAAATACTTCCTCAAGGAGGAGGAGTGTAATTCCCCTCCCCTTAGGCATGGGCTGTGCCCACTGTCATCCCCAGTATGGAGGTGGGGGCAAAGGGTCAAGTAACTTTATAGTGGACAGACCTGACAAACATTAGCTCTGCCAAGTGATCAAGGCCAACATCAATCAGAAATCATGTTGATAGTATGTATCCTTGGTATAATGTAATGAAAATGGCACTCCACCTCTGTGGTCTTCCTCCTAGTAACCCATACCCTAAGTCTATCATGAGAAAAACAGGAGATAAATTCCAACTAAGAGCCATTCTACAGAATATCCTAAGTACTCAAAACTGTCAAGGCCAACAAAAACAATTAAGTCCAAGAACCCACCACAGGCAAGTTTTATCACTATTTTAAGAATATTTTTAAAAATACAGGGAGGGAGAATTGGTGAGGGAAGAGATGAAACAAGATTTAGTTCAGAGTAATTACTGCACTGGACTACAGATAGAGATATTCACTACAGTGTCCTATCTACTAAATAGGCTTAAAATTTTCCATTGAAAAGGGTTGTTTTTTTTTTTTTAAGAAATAACTTTCAGTAAGAAAATGAGGTTAAAAAAATACTGTCCTGGACTATATTCCCCTCCCACCCCTATTCTATTTAAACACCAGTGAAATTACCAACTATTAAGAAACTTATTTCTAAAGTTTGGTTTGATATACCTAATCAATGCAAAACATCACTTCCTAAATAAAGTCCTCTCATGTGATATTTACAGCTACTGCAGACAGCTATGCTCTTTACTGACATACGTTTGTATGTATATATAAGTATACAGAGGAGAGGCATTTGTTTCTAATTCAACTATCTAATATTCTTTTAAGATTTTTTTTAATTTATTTATTAGAGAGAGTGAGAAAACGAGAGCATGAGCTCAGGCAGAGTAGTAGGCAGAGGCAGAGGGAGAAGCAGGCTCCCTGCCGTGCAAGGAACCCAATGTGGGACTCGATCCCAGGATGCTGGGATCATGACCTGAGCTGAAGGCAGCCACTTAACCAACTGAGCCACCCAGCGTCCCTAACTATCTAATATTCTTAAGTAGATTTATTCTCTATCTTTAAGATGACAGTTTCATAAAACTTCGCTAACTTCATCCACTGGGCTTGGGATCAAGTCTGTGCTAATAAGCTGGTGAGTATCTATAATTCAATATGCACCAACTCATAGCTCACATATTGTACTACATAATGGATAATATGGAATTTTTTTTGTTAAGGGTGAATCAATGTCAAAATAATGGTACCTGATAGGTTAAAATATCTTTAGAAAGGATCCCCCCAAAAAAACTATTCTCACATTCATTTTCTAAGGTATTTTACTCTCAAAAAATGAGTTAAACTACCTAATCAAATGCAATAAAATAATTAGAAGAGCACCTCACAATAATGGTAGAAGTAATCCATTTCATAAATGAGAAAACTGCAGCAATGAGAGGTTAAATCCAAATCTGAACTGACAGAACTGGCGAGTGATGAAGCCAGATACATCAACACAAGGCTAAACAAAGTTAAAGCCCATGGTTTTCAATTCTATCAGATGCCTTTCTTCTGAAATATTCTGTATGGGACTCAAACGGAAAAATCTAAGTCACACCATTTAATTATAGTCTGCTCCCTGCCTTCTCCAGCATGAAGCCCAGTGGGCCAACCCTGGTGTTCTGGTAATTATGCCTCCAAGTTAGAAGACATGGGTATAGCCTGGGTTTTGCTCCTGTCCCTCAGGTTCCCTGTGCAACTCTTACGTGTTTGTATTTGTCTCAGGTATTACATTCTTCTTGCTGTATTACTTGAGCACCCAACAATTGTGTTCATTTGTTGACATCAGCATAGTTGTGGGGCTTTGAGTTCCCTCCTGACAACACAAGAGAGTTTTCCTATCATTTATCAGATATGCTAGACTGATGGTTGTACAAAATATCTGCATTTTTAGAAGATTTTATATATTTGAGAGAGAGAGCATGTGTGCACATGGGGGGAGGGGTAGAAGGAGAAGCAGACTCCCCCCTGAGCAGGGAACCCAATGTGGGGCTCAATCCCAGGACCTGGGGGATCATGACCTGAGCCAAAGGCAGATGCTTAACCAACTGAGCTACCCAGGCACCCCAAGATATCTGCATTTGAAAGCAAGGTTGACCCTACTCAAGAAATTGCCTGCAATCAGAATTATGTGGGAGTTGCACACTTTGCTTTCTTAATGCTAAGAGAAAAGTCTTGACAATAGGAGAGCATGGTCTCAGGTTTACCTGGTCATTTCACTCACCTCTTTCATATATTCAGTCATTTTTTGTCAAATTTTTATGAGACTCACTTCATGCTTGATTACACTAGAAGTGGCTAAGGGACTCACTTACAAATGTAATGGCTGACTTAAGTTTACACAGTTCACCTGGGTAGAGGAGCCATGCCTCCAGGAAAGTAAAAATTAATTAAAAAATGAGTAACATCTTCAGCTGATGACTTTGTCTCCACTGCCTTTATGAAAGGATGCACATACTTCACACCTGCTGCATGAATGCCTGGATGAAAGAGTGAATAACACCTATAAACCCTGGAAGCTTCCCGAACAAAAGTTACCACCTACAGACTTCAACAAGGTAACACCAACAAGCTGCTTTAATTTATACGGGCAACCAGGAGACTCTTTTGCCCTGAAATTATTAGTGTAGCTTCCCAGTGACAAGGGCCATATCTTACCAGAGACTGAGGGCTCTGGTAAGATATGTGTCACTCAGTCATGTGTCCAGTTCTCAGAAACACTGAATTCTGGTGCCCTCGTCAACATGCAGCACGTTTTTGAAACTCGGCATGCTTTCGCTTCACCTACAAAAGACCCAGCAGATTTTCTGCAGAACAAACATCAGCAGAGAGAATAAACGTGAGGGCCTTGACAAAAACAACTGTTAGCACTATTTAGAGAGCGCCGGTAATGTACAGACTTGTCCTCACTTGCTGAGAAACCCAGGAGCTGCTCGGAGGAACCATCCTTACTCACACAGGAGACAAGCCTCCCAGCCTGGCTCATGATGGGTCTTGTCATAATTCAGCTGGAGCCACTCGTTAAGTATCCACCTGTCTATTACTCATTAATAGAGACAGGATGTCAGCTGTTTCCGTGAGCTGGAGAAACACAAGCTTTTACCACCTTCTGGCTTACTCTCAAAGTAATGTGAGAAACAATGAGGCAGACAAAGATTAAAAAAAAAAAAGGATAGGAAGATGCAATGTCAAAAATAAAAATAAATCATCGTTGTCTGATGGATGCAGAGATTACAGCCTTCAACTTGTTGTACAGGTTTTCGTGATTCAACTTCTGCCATTTGGTCAGCTTAGGAGATGCAGAAAAATAGAAGTCCCCACGCTGATTTACAGATTAGGAAATTGTACTCTGCTCACGCTGCTCGGTATTTTGGTCTTTGGTGGCTTGCTAACCACGTTGCTGATAGTTAGATTAGATTACTAGTCCTAATATGTTTAGCTAGGACACAATTAGAGATCTTCCAATTTGAATATTAAACCGAAGTGCTTCCAGGCTTCATTTCTAATCCCCTAAAACACTTCCCACGTGTGTTAAAACAACTAGTGGCTGTAATGAGTCTATGCAAAAATTCAGGGGTTTGACCCAAGAGAAACTTATTTCTCTCTCATCTAACGGTGTAGGGTGGGAAAGCAGAGCACTTCCCACCACAGTGGGAGTCAAGGACACAGGCCCCGTTCATGCTCTGGCTCTCCTGTGCCTTACAACTATGTCCTCTGCATTCAGTGGTGGGAGGGGACAGGGAGCATGAAGAAGCCACAGCACTGATCAGATCCCTTGGCTTAGAAGGGACACACAGACACACATCACACCTGGAGCCCGACCTAGAAGCAAGGGGACTCACACATGTGGTCCTGGCAAGCAGCCCCATTCCATGGAGTCTAGACCATGGGAGGAAGGGCGTGAATTCTAAGGGACAGAAAGCCACCTCTGCCACAAGCACCAACATATACAGAGTTGTTGTACAAAGCAAATTATTCCCAAAGGCCTCCCCAACTCATCAGGTAATGCCTGAGGTCTTACAAAGTTTTCATTTATTTAGGTTGAGACTGTGACTGCCAGCTGTGAGGCAAACATTCGTCAGGGTGTTCTGGTAATTACATTGTGAATGCCTTCCTGCTCTTATTATTTTTTTCAGTGCTCCAAGATTCATTGTTTATGCACCACACCCAGTGCTCCATGCAGTAAGTGCCCTCCTTAATACCCACCACGAGGCTCACCCATCCCCCTACCTCTCTCCCCTCCAAAACCCTCAGTTTGTTTCTCAGAGTCCACAGTCTCTCATGGTTCGTCTCCCCCTCCGATCTCCCCCAACTCCCTTCTCCTCTCCTTCTCCTAATGTCCTCCATGTTATACTCTTTTCATAGAAGAAACGGGAGGGTGAAAGCACTAGGACAAGATGGGAACCTGAAGCTCTGGTGGGGAAAGGAAAAACCAGGCTACGGAATCCCTCCTCGGAGGCCTTCTCAAACCTGTCACCAGAGCCCTGAGACCTGCGCAGGCACTTCATCGACTGTCCCCAAAACTAGAGGACAGATTTTGACCCTGGCAGTGGAAAAGTCTGGATCCTGAACTCAGTCCTTCTGGAAACTTATGGTCTGTCACACCTATGCCAGTCAGGCCCTGGTCCTGTGCCTGGGACCCATGCTCGGCCTTTTGTCAGCTACTGTGACAGAGTCCCTGCCTTCAACACTTCCTACAACTTGTTCCTTACCTCCATATCTGAATAAGGACTTTACTTTGCATGACAGTTTCATGAACATCATATGCTCTTCACAATAATGAGCAGGCAGGATTATTCCCCTTACAAAAATAAACAGAATTACAGTCAGGTTAAGTACTCACCCCAGTAAATACAGCTGTTGTGTGGCAGAAACAAGGCCAGAAATCAGGCCTCTCATACCCATCCAATACTCTTTCCACTAGGAAATACTGCTCTGCTAGACATGCTTCTCCCTCAAGGCCTGGGGCATGGGGTCCAGGCTTCGAGCACGGTTCTCGAGCCCTGTGTCGAGCTTGAGTCCTGTTTTTTGAGGCACTTGTCCCCCAGATCATTAGCTATGTATCACTACTAGGTGCTGAGCACTTAAACGACCCACGCAGGCTGCTTCCCCTCATAGACCTCATAAGTAGGTCTGTTTACCAACAACTCAATAAGCAATTTCACATGATGAGGAGAGCTACAGAAGGAATGAGTGGTGTAAGAGAAGAATTCCAGGTGGCCGAGAGGAAGAAATGGGCCAAGGAAGCCTACTGAAACAGGGCTGGCAGGAAAGCCTCTCTGAGGAGTGGTCATTCGAGTCAAGACCTGAGAAATGGTGAGTCAACAGTGAGAAGAAGGTGGTGGTATCAAGGCAGTGGCTGGGTGTCCCTAGGCCACAGAAGAGCTGGACAGGTACAAGGAATGGGAAGGAGGTGGGGGGGTATCTGGAGTGGGACAGCAGAGAAGCATAGAGGAGTTTGGAAAAGAAAGTAAGCCTGATCACGGAGGGGTTGGGATTTCAGTTTGCACCTGGGATTCACTGAAGGGCTGTGACCAGGAATGGGAGGGGATTCCACGTGTTGGGATATTTTTCCTGTGCTAAGGACAGAGAGGAGGCAGGCCAGGGACAGATGACCGGGTCTGGAAGTGTGGTCGCAGCAGATCGATGGAGCCCAGTGCACAGAGCAGAGATGTAATGGAAGGTAGAATAACAAAATTTGCTTTGAGAAGAGAAAGGGAGGAATTCTGTTTCTTTTTGAGCCTTTGGCTCTTGCAACAAGCCTCTAAAGGCCTTTTCAGGGGTTCACCTGCCCTGATGGTACAACCTGGCTAAGCTTTTCCAGTGGGGAGGGATGGGACTTGGCTCATTTTGTAGTGACTCTGTTTCTCAATTCTAAGGTGCATTTCTTCCATATTTTAATATTACTGAGATGAGGATGTGTCTTGACATCCTTGTCAAAAGAGCGCTCTAGAGAAGTAAACTGTGATAACACTGTCATCACTTGAAAATCTATGAACTTAGCCTAGGACAGAAGGCCTCTGCTCATCAGACGTCAAGTTACCCAGGTTATTTGCACTGATTGTACCACAAATGATACATTTTAACATGTTTTTTCTACTGTGTGCCCAGAGATTACTGTACAAAGCAGTCTTGAAACAGTAAGGTATTGTATCTTAAGAAATAAATATACCACAAACTTGACTCTGGAAAATTGTTTTAAATAAAAACAACGAGCTAGCATTTTCCAGGCTCTAAATCCCAAGAGCCACAAGAAAACAAACTGGGACTAAGGAAGTAGAAGAACTGGCTCAAAGAGTAGTCATGGAGATGTATAAATCCACTGCCCACCATAGTGGGTCTCATATAAAGGCAGTGTAAATTGCTTGGTGCCAAGGGTTTCAGCATAGAATTTTCAATGCAAGGAAAGGCTAATTTGAGCCATTCAGATACTAAGCATCCATCTGACTAAAATGTTCAGCCAACTTTTAAAGAAGCTCTTTGAAGTCTAGTGAGATGAAATTCAGTTAATTGTAGTAAGACAAGCCAGATCTTTTGCTCGTACTTTGATTTTTCACTGTCCTAGCAAGAGGAAAAAAAGGATCTTGATGCCCTTATTTCAGGAGAGGAACACCCCCAAAGAAAGCTAACCAGAATAGCCATAAGGTGTCTAACATGTAAACTCTGCCCATCGGCCATCAAGCATGACAATGAAGGAAAGACCAAACCACTCTTTGTGTTCAGAGGACTAATTCAGCCTGATCTCTGGGTGGGTGACCAGAGCTGGTAAGGAGCAGCCAACCTATATACCATAACTCTGGGCTGGGGAGGCAAAACTTGGCATAGAGAACTGGCATCTTTGGTCAGGCATAGCACTGATGTAAGGACCAACCCCAACAAACCATAATGACCTGTGCCAGAAACTATGGTGTGGAAATAAACAAAGGCCAACCAAATGAGAACAGGCAAAGGCTATTTATTCAGAGCTTGCTTTCTACAGCAAGTGAGTCAGCCACTAACATTTGCACTTTAACTGAGACTCAAAGGCAGGCTAAGGGCTGGGAAAGCTTTATAATGGGAAAAGAAAGAAGCCTACAAGTTGCCCTGACTGGGGGCTGTTGGCAGGGGGCACTGGAGGTAGGCTAACTAGAAGCAAGGCATCATATGGTTGGCTAGGGGTCCATATTTAGCACTCTCTGGTTAGTCCTAAATTGGAAACAGAAACAAATCAAGAAAGCTGTCAGTTACTAATCAAGTCCTGGCCATATGGGGCTGGTTGTTACAGGGGTTATTTTGGGGGGTGGGGGTTGGGGCCAGTTACTAGAGATAGTGGTCTGACTCATAGATAGTAGGCTGGCCTCTCAGCTGGTTAGTGGAGAGGAGTTGGGTTTCCTGGCTGTTTGCTACAGACTGTGGGTTGGAGTTCTATTTTATGCATGGTCTTAGCCATTATCCATGTGTATATTTCCATTTCTCTGGGTCCTGGAGACCTTGCCCCTTAGGGGAGACCAGCAGGAGCTCAGGCAGAGGAGGACCACATTTGGCAGCACACCCTTTGGCATGAAGAGCAGGCATTTCTAGCAGCCCAATTCCTACAGAAGGACGATGTATGGTACTGCTGTGAGCAGGGAAGGCACTTGCTGTGGGACTTAGCCAGATAAGTACGGAGTAAGAATTTATCTCAGAAGTTCTGAGGAAGCTTAGGAAAGGAATGCAATTAAATATGGATCTGAGATGGACTGGGGCGGCTGGGCCACAGAGAAGGTAATTCAGCAAAGCAGCCAGAAATTTTTGATGGAACAAAACCCCTTTGAAACACCATCTCTTCTATCAAGTTTACTATCATCACCACCTAGGAGAAATTTATGAATGTAATTAAGCAAGCGTTTTTTATTGCTAAAAAAAGGTTAGCAAATCGGACTAGGTTTAAAGTTGGAATAGCAATAACAGCCTCACATGCAGTGTTGTTGGACATACCCATGGTTCCTAATTAAAGTAGTAGAAAATTATATATATGCTTCATTGTAGGAAAAGTTACAAAAATCCAAATTCGGGAAATAAAAATGGCATCAATACATTTATGAAAAGGGTCAACAAGCATCAAATGTTCAGAAAATGCAGGTAGGATTGAGGATTTCCTTGAGAAAGGGTCTATTCCTCCTTAACATATTTTAGTTGAAGACAACATCAATGAAAAATAATGATCACAAAGAAATTATTTGAAGATACACAGTAATTGTTCTGTGTTGACTTCACATATACCAACACTGTACTCAACTGTTTGCCTATTCTGAGCAAGGCACGGTCATTCTTCCTAAGAATTGGAATTCCATCTGTTATAAATACTGTGTTACTTTGTGAAGTGTTTTCAAATAAATGTAATACCCACAAGAGGGTATTATTCCCATTTCACAAATATGGAAACTGAGGCTTAGAGAAGCACTGAGATTAATCAAAGTCACCCAGTTATTACATGTGAGAACAGTTTTGTCTTCCTCTTCAAAACTCTTCCTACTGTTTATTTCCATGTGGCCATCTTCCTTAGGAGGAAAATATTTGAATGGGACTCTTATGAGATATACCAGAGTATTAAAAAAAAGGTATATTTCAAACTACTTACTTGGAGTTTTTTGGGGAAATATTTTGAAATACAATCATCTTTGAAAACTTCCTTCAGAGCTGGTTTACAAGCTGAAAAATATAATGAGTCTCAAGCTTATAATCACCCCTCACAATGGGAGTGAGCAAGAGGCTGCTTCCTCCTTGTGAGTTCGGGGGCATGAAAACGCCTCCATGTCCACGAAGATAACGCTCGTGCTCACCCACTGGGTGAAGCATGAAATTCCCCCAATAAGAGCTTTAATCCCTTTAATTTAAAATTTTGATCCTGTGTTAAAACGGGAAACTCTTCGAGAAGAGGAACAAAGGATCTAAAAGCAAGGGGTCTACCTGGATCGCTTTACTGCAACTTACACTAATTCTCTTATCCTGTTGCAGAATGCTCACTTAATCATGTTTTTCTCACTTTTGCTCCTTCATTTAAAAAACAACTCCGTGCTGGAATGTTAATATAGGTGTCTGTACGGAAGGCCCCACTCACCCAAGGTAATTTGTATTTTATCAGTAGTTATCCGGAAATCTATTCCAATTGGTAAAATTTTCAAGCCAATAGAAAATTTTGCAGTTAGGTCTTCCCACCCTGATAATCACTCTTTTTCAATCTCTTGAATTACATTTTTACAGATTAGCATATGGTTTTGGGGAACCAAAGTGGTTTAATATGGAAACTTGTTTTATAGGCCAAAAATCCCTAGGAAATTTTAATCTAATCTTTTCTACAAGCAGAATTACTGTGATTTTATTTAGCACAAGTCGAGGTCTTTCAGAATGTATTTGATACAATTCATTTGCTATTCCTTTTAGTAACCATACAGATTTATTTTACCAACTAAAACACACACACACACACACACACACACACAAAAAAAACACAAAACAAAACAAAAAACTCATTTCCAAATCAGAATGTGTTGTTTTAGAATTTAGAATATGAATGTTTTTAATCACCTTACATGGTCAAAGTCATGAGCCCAACCATTTAATTTAGTGCATAAACAGTCCTAAATACTTATTACATATCCCTTTCACTTAGTGCTGCATAGAAATGCACACAGGAATAAAAAAAGAGACCATCACATCTGTGTTTGTGGGACAAGGACCTCACACATCAAAACTGACCATATTATGCTCCCATTTTGTTGTTTCCCCAAATTCTGTCACTCATTTAACATTGACTTAATATTTGCAAAAGATCATCGATAGAAAAGTCTTCTATCAGTGGAGCACAACTGAGGTTACATATTTCGCTCAGACTAAGTCTTAATGCAAGTGTCAGTGAGAACTGATTATTCTCACACCCAGCCTGCAATGATCAGTATTTGAAGCAAAAGGAGGAAAAGAACTCTATAATCACCCCCACTAAATTTTTTTTTTAATTTTATTTATTTTTTTGAAAGATCACAGGTAGGCAGAGAGGCGGACAGAGAGAGGGTGGGGGAAGCAGGCTCCCTGCTGAGCAGAGAGCCTGACTCAGGTCTCGATCCCAGGACCCCGAGATCATGACCTGAGCCGAAGGCAGAGGCTTTAACCCACTGAGCCACCCAGGCACACTGAGTCACTCAGGTGCCCCCCCCCCCGCCACTAAATCTTTAACCTTGACTTTGTCCCTACTCAACTGGTCTGTATGAATATTAAGGGTATTTTAAAAATTGGAAGGAATAAAGCAAAGGCAGAGGAAGGGAAGAGGGGAAAAAAGTAAAACAGGTATTCCAAAGAGGCCTGCGTCTGCTTACATAATAAAAAATAAAAATAAATTTAAAAAATAAGTTAATAAAATAAAGGTGGACCTTCCTCGCTTCTCCACCAAGCACAGGGTTAAATAATTTGCAAGGAATGGTGAGGCAAAGAATTTTTGCTTTCCTCCTACATTCTCCATCTTTGAGGTCTCAATACTTTCAGCGAGGTTTTTGGTTCATCAAATCCCCTCCTCATATTCTATTTAAATGACATTGACTTTTGCCCACTGGGAATAGGACTGATATTATCAACTTACTTAACAAGGACTATGAAATTTGAGACAATCTGTGGGAAAATGTCAGCTCAATGGATAGTACTAGATTTCTGTTTCTCTTTTCTGGGCCAGAATGTCAGAGAGATAAGTCTCTGAATTCTCACGGGTTGATTTCCCTGCCCTGGCTGCACACTGCATGGCAGATGGCCGAGTGTGGACTAATGTTCTTTAGTGACTTAAGTGTGGGATGGAACCAAAGCCAACTTATTATCTTCACTTTTTTTTTCCTTGATCAGAAAAACAGCCTTGAAACTCATGACCCCATTCTTAAACAGTGAAACATCTTTAAAAAAAAAAAAAAAAGAAAGAAATCTGGGGTCATTTGAAGTAACAAACCAGGGAGAGACCATTCTATGAGTTTAATCTTCAAGCTGCAAAGATTATTCTAGAAGAGCAAAGGCTTTTGATAAATAGGTATTTTCCAGGCAATATTTTTCTTTTCTTGAAAAAGCTTTTCATTTTGTAGTACTATTTGCTATATATACAATATCACATTCTTTGATATATGTGTTTTATATAGATTGTATATAGAGACATAGACATTACCAATATATTAGGGACTCCTGGGTGTGTCTCTCCTTGATCACCTCTGCCTTCCCTCCAAGGGCAATCACCATCCTGAATTTATCATTCTTTTGTAGTCTTGCTTTCTTATGTGTGAATCACTGAACAGTTTAGTTTTGCTAGCTTTTTAAGTCATGTGAATAAAAGTCATGTGAAGTGTGCATTGCTTCTTTCACACATTTAAGATTCATCTAGACTGACATTTTTAATTAATTTTATATTTTTTCGGTGACTCAAAATTCATTGTTTATGCACCACACCCAGTGCTCCATGCAATATGTGCCCTCCTTAATACCCACCATTGGACTCACCCAACCCTCCACCCCCCTCCTCCAAAACCCTCAGTTTGTTTCTCAGAGTCCAGTCTCTCATGGTTTGTCTCCCCCTCCAGTTTCCCCCAACTCACTTCTCCTCTCCATCTCCCAATGTCCTCCAGGTTATTCCTTATGCTCCACAAGTGAGTGAAACCATATGATACTTGACTCTCTCTGCTTGACTTATTTCACTCAGTATAATCTCCTCCAGTCCCATCCATGTTGATACAAAAGTTGGGTATTCATCCTTTCTGATGGAGGTATAATACTCCATTGTATAAATGGACCGTATCTTCTTTATCCATCTGTCCATTGAAGGGCATCTTTGTTCTTCCCACAGTTTGGCAACTGTGGCCATTGCTGCTATGAACATTGGGGTACAGATAGCCCTTCTTCTCACTACATCAGTATCTCTGGGGTAAATACCCAGTAGTGCAATTGCAGGGTCATAGGGTAGCTCTATTTTTAGTTTCTTAAGGAATCTCAAAAACTTGGTTTTTTGTTTTCCAAAGTGGCTATACCAACTTGCATTCCCACTGACAGTGTAACACACGTTGTTTACTGTCTTGTTAATTTTGGCCATTCTAACTGGTGTGAAGTGGTATCTCAATGTGGTTTTGATTTGAATCTCCCTGATGGCTAGTGATGATGAACATTTTTTCATGTGTCTGTTAGCCATTTGTATGTCTTCTTTGGAGAAGTGTCTGTTCATGTCTTCTGCCCTTTTTTTTGGACGGATTATCTGTTTTGTGGGTGTTGAGTTTGAGGAGGTCTTTATAGATCTTGGATATCAGCCCTTTGTCTGTAGTGTCATTTGTGAATATCTTCTCCCATTCTGTGGGTTGCCTCTTTGTTTTGTTGACTGTTTCCTTTGCTGTGTTTGGCTTTCATTCCTTTATATATACTGCCATAAATTATAAGTATACCAACTTTATTTTTCTATAGTTGAGGACCATTTGAATTTTTTCTGATTGACTCCTCAGAATCATGCTACTGTGGACATTCTTATACATATCTCAAGATGTTCCTGTGCAGAAACTCTTCCAGGATTTCTATCAAGGACTCCTGAATACAAATTCTACTTTTACTGGATAGAGCTAAACTTGTTGCAAAGAGGGTCTACCAATACTCCCACCAGCAGTGAACAAGGTTTCCATTGATCTATATCCTCTCTGACACTTTGGTATGTTCTTTTTTTTTTTTGCAAGTTTGAGAAGTGTTAAATGGTATTTGAGTTTTGTTTCTTTTTACTGATTACTAATGAAATTAAACATCGTATATGTTTATAAGCCAGTCATGTGTCCTTTTCTATGAAAAGATATTCATGTCTTATCTACTTTACTGTTTAGTAAATTTGTGTTTCACCTCTTGATTAGTAGGACCTCTTTATATAGGCTTTATATATTTATAATACCAATTCTCAGTTTTAGGTTTATAACATCTTCTAGGTTTTTATTCATCTTTGTTAACTTTTGATGCCACAAAGTAATTCATTTTAATGTGATAACTCATCAATTCTATTTATGGTTTACACTTTTGGTGTCTTAAAAAAAAATTCTTCTTACTTAAAGGCCATACTGCTAGTATATTGCCTTCTAGAAGTTTTATAGTGTTGCCTTTCATATTGAAAGCTTTAATCCTCTGGAATGAATACACCCAGCTTCTCTTTATGGTATTTACCTAATCAGTATAGTTATCAAAACTAGAAAACACTGGTACAATACTATTAACTACAAAGCTCGTTAAAATTTCATCAGCTTCCCCCCCACCTCACCCAACTAAGATTCTTTTTAATGTTCAAGTATCCAATCCACAATCACACATCTTTTATCTGTGTTCTTCGTCTCCCCTAATCTGTGACAGTTCTTTGGTCATCCCATACCCTGACAGTTTTGATGAGTACTGGTCAGTTATTGGTAAGATGTAGCTCAGCTTTCGTCTTTCTGATGTTCTCATGATAATGAGATTATAATTTTTTTTAAAGAATATCATAGCTGTGATGTTATACCCTTCTCAGGTTTTTAATGCCAAGAGATTTAGGTCAACAGCTTAACCATGATCGCTTTGGTATTTTCCAGATGTGTCCACAGTAATATTTTTCCTTCTGAAAGCTTGGGAGAGATACATCAGTCTATGTTAATATCCTATTTCTTTTTACACTTTTGCCCACTGATTTTAGCATTATTGTCTCACAATAATTACTAAGGTCTTTGTCTATCTAGTGTGCTTATATTTCTATCATTCCTTCTGTATTTATCATTTGAATTCCTCCATAAGAAAGGGCTATTCCTTATCCCATTAATAGCAGCATGGACTCATTAATACCTAATCTAAGACCTGTAATTCAATACTATTAGTGGTTTTGTTCTTCAGCTCAGTCCAGTTTGGGATACTGGAGCCTCTTTCCCGTTAGTTCCTGCATTGTCTTGACATGCCCCCATCTTTTTATCTTTCACTTTTATTGTGCCCTCTTGTTACCTTTGCTTTGTAGAAGAGTTTTCAAAAGCCTGATGTCAATCCAATAGTTTTGCCTTTGAAAGTTGAATGTTTTATCTGAAGGCATTGACAAGTTTATGTTAATCTTTGAAATTTAAAAATTTGATTTATATGTAAAACCTAAAATAACTTATCACATCATCTGAAATAAGGGATTTCTCTCTCTTCCTTGTCAATATGTCTTCATTCTCCTTCCTTGTCAATATGTCTTCATTCTCCTTCCTCTTTCTCCATCTGCCACTCTGGTCCTAGCACAGGCTAGAACCACTTTCTTGATTATAGTCCAGTCTCATTCCCTGCAAATAACTTTCTATAACTCCTGGCTCTGTGCTGTTGCCTCTGCCCTCTGAGTCATCCTTCCTTCTTTATCCATAAAAATAGCCCGAGGTCGCAGCAGAGTAGATTTCTAAGCTCCTTTCTGTTGGCACTAAGTTGGAAATTCAAAGTCCTGTCTTCATTTTGTGCTGGCTCTGCCCCCTTCAGTCCAAGCTAGTATAAGCAGATATTTAACTTATCAATATAAAATGCTAAGACACAGAGCAATAAATTACAAGTATACTAATCACTTACACAAAGAGATAGTTAAGAAATAAGCAGTTTTAGACTCATGTCGGCAGATTTCAGTGAAATGCATAATCTGCTACTTCTCAGTTCTGCTAACATGGGTTCATGAAAGTTCGGTTTCAGTTCTATCACTCTAAAATGTAGACAAGTGATGTAGAGAGGTAAACATTTAAAATATCTCAGGACCTACTACACAATGAAAACTAAATACACTTTGGCTATTAGCAGATGGTTGTTCTTCCTTTCCACATAGTATTTATATTCAGCATGGACACATTAACAGAAGATCAACAGCAAGAATTGGGCAAAGAAAAAAAAAAAAAAAGAGAGCTACAAGCTATTTAGCTACTGACCATTTTTCCTTTTTTAAGAGAGCATGCGTGTGAGGAGGGTAGGGTCAGAGGGAGAGGGAGATCTGCAATCTTAAGCAGGCTCCACACCCGGTGCAAACAGATCTCAGGACCCTGAGATCAAGACCTGAGCAGAAAACAAAAGTCAGACGCTTAACTGACTGAGCCACCCAGGTGCCCCTTGACCAACAGTTTTAATATTATTAGTGATAGAATGTTATAATTTTGTATTGTTTCCTTTTTATTTTTAAGTCTTTTATTATTTGTTTTTTAGGTAAAAGTGGCACCATTTAATGGGGGATACAAAACAAAAAAAGAAAGAAAAACAAAACACTAAGCAGAAGTTAGGTCTTAGCTTTTTATACTGGCTCCTCCTCTGACCAACAGCTACTTGATGTGAGTAATTCAACTCTCCTGAGGCTTTGTGTCTAGATCTGCAGGACAGGAATTCTCACCCAGTCCAGTTCTCTCCATGATTACTGTCACTATTCAAACAATGAAGCTGCCAAAAAGGAGTAAAGAACCACCATAGGGACACCTGGGTGCCTCAGTCAGTTAAGCATCTGCCTTGGGCTTGGGTCACGATCCCAGGGTCCTGGGATGGAGCCCCACACTGGACTCCCAGCAGGGGGCCTGTTTCTCCCTCTCCCTCTGCCGCTCCCCCACTATGTCTCAAATAAAATCTTTAAAAAAAAAAAAAAAGGAGTAGAGAACCATCATAGAGTACCTACTGTGTGCCACTTGCTTGACAGACATCCTCCCATTGAGGCATCTCAAAAACACTGAGAAGTATTTTGAGCAACTTACATATAAGGAAACGGACTCAAGAAGTGTAAGTAATCTGTTTGGGGTTACTTGCTAAAAATGGTAGAGCTAGATTTGAATTGAGATGGGTCTCCAGTCCACACAGTTTGGGACACTATACTTAGAAAATGACCAACCTCTTGGCATTATGTCCCAGATCACACTAACCAGGCTGAAAGGTGCCAAAGCAGACATGCTCGCTGAGTATGTAGGGCATACTGAGCCAGTAGGGCGAAGTCAGAGCTGGGAGGACCATCAGGGAGCCAGAGCTAGGTGGGTGACAATAGTGCAGTTAGACAGATAAATGTAGGAACTCGAAAGGAAAGGAATGAAGTATCTGGATGGAATGTCGTCCATAAGGGACGTAGAGGTGAGGAGGCTTGCCGCCAAAGCAGATAAAGGTGTCTCCGCATAAGGAAACCAGAAGCAGAGAGTGGAACTTCTGCCTTGGGTCAGAGATCACAGAGCAAGAAATATTTTTTATCCATTCTGCGCACTTCTGCATTCCCTATGCCTGTCAGTGGATGCTCAACACATAACTATTGAACAAAAGTAGGGGTCCAAGAAGACAGAGTTCTAGAAAGTTACTGAGATAGTGAAGCTCAGTTATCAGAACGAAAAGGTCACTTCCACCTAATCGGTAATAAGGACTTACTGCAGAGTCAGTTAATAGATCCTAAAGGTGGTTGAAAATGACGTTGGAATTCTGGTAAGGTTTGACCTGCAGGTGGCAGTTGACCTCACTACAAGAGACAAAGAACTAAGAAGGCAGGGCGGTGTGCACCTCATGCCTATACCTTCCCTCAGTTTTTAATCTTATATTATTTAATAAATGTGCCCACCTATCCTAACCCCATTCCAGCTGCCTGTAATGCTTTCTACCTGCCACCTCGGTCCCAAATCCATGAGTGTTAGGCACCAAGCACATTCACAAATGGGCTCTGAAATCTGTTCTTCAGGTTTCCAGATCCCACTTCTGCAGTTCATTTTGGGAGCAAGACCCTAGTTCTTAATTCCAGCCGGTTCCTTGGAATTCATCGGTGTTCCTATGGGCTCAAGTTTCTGGTGGCCCTTTAGTTGAGAATCAGGTTATGAATCTGGGTTTTGTATCTTTTCATACAAAGGATTTCCATCACTTTCCATCACTTTCCATCACTGAACCTAAAGGCATTCCTTGGTCTGTGAGATGAGAAGAACTTTGCCTCACACAGTCCCATCTTCAATTTTCACTTTCTCCTCTCTATCCTCTCCATGTCATAGCTCACTCTCTCTCCCCCCATGCCCCTTTCCATCCCTAGAGCCCTGCAGGAATTATCTTGTTTCCTGGCCAGAACAGACTGCTCAGGAGAGGCAGGTGATAGTCATCAAGATAAAGACCTATTTCCAGATAGCAGCTCTGGAAAGTTGCTTTTCTTCCAAATCTCTTAATTCAGGATAAGAGAGGGGTCCTACAAACCATTATGAAACTTTGGGCTTTGATTCATGGAAATTACTCTCATCTGTTCCAGTTACTAAAAAAAGGTATATTTGCTGTCTCTAAATACTGAGAAAATAGTGGCTCAGCTGAGGTGGACAGATGAGTTAACAGTGTTCTGGAAGGAAAGAAAAGTTAACCACCGCCAACGCGATGGGGAAAGAACTAGGATTAGGACAGAATTTATATTTATTTCTGTTATGATCTGCTCAAAATATCTACTAGTCATAAATGTATCTATCCAACACAAGAGTAAAAGCAAGCATTATCTTCGTTTTAAACACCTAAGAATGCAAGTACTCCTAAAATATTTACTGAAGTTTAATGATCAAACTAATCATCACAACTCCCCCATATTAGCTCAGGATGGTAGAGCACACAGAACACTTTGTTCACTTTTTAGAATATAACTAAGGGAAACACTAAATAGGTTGCTTTGGGGACAACATAAAAGGCAGCTAGAGGTCATCCGTAAGTTTAGATTTCGAATGTTGCTTGATGTAGGACCAGGAAAAAAGCTTTTATCATAACTATATTTTTTCCATAGAGGACATGGACACCCTTGCCCTTAGAAAATTACTAAATATGAAAACATAAATACTAATGAAAACCTTTGGACTCCTTTTCAGCTCCTAACATATACTCTAGAGTTCACACTATAGTTATCAGGAGAAATCTATGAAAAATAAACCTGAACAGAACTGCAGATCATCAACTAGCTTAACCTTGTCAGGCAGGGACAAAACCAGAAGTGCCCTGGGACACTGACTGAGAGCAGTGAAAACTGAAGAAAACACTGGGAAAAAAAAAAAAAAAACAGTGAAAAATTAATGAGGTCTGTACTCTACCGAGGTCAATATCGGAGAAAACTGATCTATGTATTTTAGGTTTCAGCAGTCTTTTTAACCTTTCTGAACTGTTTATACAATCTTGATAATGGGCAGTGAGGGTCATCTGGAGAGATAACATTTCAAATTGTACAAATTACATTCCCGATGTCCTAATATCGAGGTTATTATAGTTCAAAGTTGTACAGCGGACCATGTAAGGTCATAAGTTAGAGGGAAAAAGTCCAACTGTAGTGAAATTCTTTTATTTCCTAGGGCTTTTTACTGTAGACTAAAATTGTGGTAAAATATGCTTACGATTTGCCATTTTAACCATTTTTAAAGGCACGTTTTAGTATTTAGTGCATTCACATTGATGTATAAGCAATCCAGAACTCTTTTCATCTCGCAAAACTGAAATTCTGTTGCTATTCCCATTAAACAGCTCCCCATTCCTCCTTCCATCCCAGCCCCTGAGAACTGCCATCCTGTCTCTATTAATCGGACCCCTCCGGGTACTTCATATAAGTAGAATCATACAGGTCTTTTTTTAAAGGTTTTATTTATTTGTCAGATAGAGAGTGCAGGAGCAAGCACAGGCAGACAGAGTGGCAGGCAGAGGGAGAAGCAGGCTCACTGCTGAGCAAGGAGCCGGATGTGGGGCTCGATCCCAGGATGCTGGGATCATGACCTGAGCCGAAGACAGCCGCTCAACCAACTGAGCCACCCAGGCGTCCCCGTACACATCTTTTTGTGACAGACTTCTTTCCCTTAGCATGATGTCCTCGGTGCACACCCGCATTATACACGTGTCAATTTCCTTCCTAAGCCTGAATATTCGGTGGTGTATGTATACCACATCGGTTATACATTTATCTATAGAGGGACAATTACACTGCTTCCACCTTTTGGTGGTTGTGAATAGTGCTGCTATGAACTAGTCTGTTTTAAAACCCTACATTTCACTGTGCCTCCAACCCACATTCATGAAAAAAACTGCAACATCAAAAAAAACCCTGCAACATCAAGTCCCTCACATTTCTGCTGAACAGGAAGACTAACCCCCCAGAAGGGATAGGTCTTCTACAATAGCAAAGAAAGGCATTATAGTCCATGCTCAGAAAGGCTGCCTTTTTTTTTTTTTTTTGGCTATTTTGTGTTTTATTTAAATGATGTCTTCGATCGTATCATTAACCATTCTGTTAAGTCAACATACATTTAACACGTATTGGTTAGGTCTTATCAGCCTGTGTTCCATGTTCAATTCTAAGAGAGTGCTAACTACATGTTTCTCAAAAAGACAACAATCACCATGACTGTTATCATGAGTAAGGTTAACAGAGGTAGATACAAATGATCTTTTTTAATATAAGGATATACAAGAGAAATAGAATTGAAAAATTCGAGTCATTAGAAGAAATGTAACCATATCCAAACATGGATATGCATTTTTCAAAACTCAGATCACCATGAAACAAGTACTCCTTATTACACTAAGTCACTAGAACAATTGTTGGAGTAGCACGGTTACTGTTCTCTATGCGCATCCATGAAAAGACCTGCCAGAAACTCAGGGCTTAAGCTTCTACAGGATTCAACAGAGTAGGCCCTGACTGGAACATTCAAATTAGCTTTCAAGGGACTCCAGCTTAACCAATCTCAGCATATTTTTGTGGGGCCTAAGATTAACAAAAAGGTTAGGAACAACTACTAAGATTTCAATCAAATGATTAGATGTGGAGTCACAAAGCCACTTTGAAATGCAGTGTTGGTATATTCAGAAGTAGAAATCTGACATTGTTATCTTTTGTTCAGGGATGTGGGGACTTTTTTCTAAATCGAGGTATAGTTGACATAAGGTTACATTTGCTTCAGGTGTACAAGCTAGTGGTAGGACAACTATGTACAGTATGCCATGCTCCGCACAAGCATAGCCGCCATTGGTGATGTACAACGCTGTTACAATACTGTTGACTATTCCCTCTGCCCTACCTTTCATCACTGACTCATCCATAACTGGAAACCTCTACCTCTCACTCCCGCCCCATCCAGTTTGCCCATTCTCCTTACCACCCTCTTCTCTGGAGACCACCAGTTTGTTCTTGGTATTTATGGGTATCTTCGGATTTTTTTTTTTTAAAGATTCCACATATAAGTGAAATCCTATGTTATTTGTCCTTATCTCCCTGGATTTCACAATTTTCACTTCAGTATAAGTGATCAACAGACAAACATGTGTACAAACCTGAAATCCCAAAAGGTCACCAAAGGAAAGGAAGAGAAACTCTTATTTAGAGAAATTATGTAATTTGCCCAGGGTCACAGAGCTCCTAGGTAATGATGTAGAGACAAACACTCAGTTCTATCTCAATCTCAAACCCACACCCCTCCCTTACATGATCTTAAAGTTTTAGAAATTTTTCCTCCAGTATTACTGTGGTAGATGGTTACATTTCGAGTAGCTATATTCTTAGCAATAGCTTTTTTCCAAATACTTCAAAGTTTGAGTCAACAGAATCAGGAGAATCAAATCATTATGTGCTCAAGATCAAGTAAGAGATTAAACTATATTTCCCAGTTTCTGGGCAGCTTCATAGCTCGAACTTATTAACTATTCTAGAACGTAGTTGGAGAGCCTTTAGCAAGTGTACCACTTGTTCTATAGAATCAAATAGCGTATGAGTGGACGGGTTAATAATCTCACTGTGTTATCTACATTTAGTGACTAATAGGAATTTGTTGAATAAGTGAGTGATTGAATGCATAAATACGAATAAATGTTTAAAAAGTAATGAAATGGCACAAATCCACTCTGGGGGTTTCAGAAGAGACAGGAGTCCCATTTCAAGACACATGTTATGATCCAGGGAACAGGGGCACCTGGCTGGCTCAGTCACGTAAGCACATGCCTTTGGCTCAGGCCATGATCCCAGGGTCCTAGGATTGAGTCCCTGCATCAGGCTCCCTGCTCAGTGGGAAGACTGCTTCTCTCTTTCCCTCCCCGTGCCCCTCCTCCTGCTTGTGCTCTCTCGCTTACTCTCTCATTCAAAATAAAGCCTTTAGGGTCCAGGAAAGAGAAGGTACTCTTTAGATTCACTAAAGATTCTTTGAAGCATAGAAAATCCAAGAAACAGCCAAGCAAAAATCAGATTCTGTCCTTTCGTAGTTTAGTTTAGCAGGTTCCCATCCACTGTAAGCTAATATAACTTTCCCCTTGCCTAAATCTTTATGATGGCAGATATCTATTTTCTTAATCCACCACATTTCAGGCCAAGCATCTGGCCTCCATATTATTTGAATTGTTCCCAGTTAATCGGCAGGTACTTCTCATACTATTAACACCTGTTTCCTTAATTCTTAACCTCCTAGTCCCTGAAATCTACTTGTAAACCTCATCAGCTAACACTATACAGTGATTTTCTCCAACTAAGGTTGAATGGGTAAAGTACCAGGATGTCCTGTGAGACTATTTTTGAACCTATACATCCCCACCCACATCATTCTTCCTGTTTTAATGTGCTCCTATAAGACACTTGCAAAAATCTCAGGATCTTAACATATGAACTTTGAAGAAGTATATTGCACCCTGGGGCAAGGGGCCATTGTGCATAGCTTGAAGAAACCCCCAAGTTCTTTTAATACAATAACTTCCTGAAACCTATACCAGTGGCCCCTTGGCTCTTCGATTTTGCTGACCAGGGAAATGCACAAAGTATTCCCACAAAAAAAAATTTTTTCAGAATTAAAGTAGTTTGGAATTTAAGACAATCCTTCAATGCAAAACATTTAACTCGATGATAAATTCTCTTTTTTGCTAGAACAAATGAAAACTTTCTCAAGCATATCACACAGGAACCATTTCAGCCCATATGGTCTACAACATGTAATTAGCACCTTGCTAGTTACAAACCAAGCTTCCTTCCTTCCTGCCACGATCTTCACCATGCCCAGAGAGAAAGAAGAGGAATTATTATATCCATTTCAAGAATAAGAAAACTCATGCTCTTGTTGAATTAATGTGCTGCCAGAGGTAACATGATCAGGAAACAGCAGAGTCAAGAGTGGAACCCTAGATTATTCTGTGGAGCCCAGAGCTGAGCTTAAGTATTTAGAGACCTCTGTAACAACTTACAAAGGAAATCTTGTCAACAAAAATCTAAGACTAAATTAGGGTTTGTATTCTGTAGCTCAGAGTTTTTATTTCTTTTCCTCATGAGTGATTTTACTGTATTCTAGAAAGTACCACTCCACAAGACCTTGAAAAAGAAATGTATCCTTCACCATAGAAAGTTTGAGAATCACTGTTGGACTCTAATGTTCCTCCCCAGTTCAGACTAACCCTTACATGGCTATGGGCGAAAATAAGTGTACTAGGAATTCCATATGCCATCTCAAAGTTAAGGAAAGCAAATATTCCCAAGTTATGAGACTTTTCTAACCATCCTCTAAAAGGAGCATATAACGCACAAAGAGGTAAAGACTGCACTTTAAAATAACTGAAGGGCCAAGGGCAAAATCTGAAAGTCAAGGTTAAATGTTACCATCAAGGAGGCAGGAGGAGTTTGATAAGGGCATAGTTCTTTCTTCATGGCACATTTACAAAACCACAGGCCAGCACTGACCTCTCCAGGTGTCACCTGGTGACCAAATACTCCCTTAAGTCACTGAACCTCTCTCCTAGAGAGAGAACACCCAGTGCCTTCGTCATCTTGGGTCACTCGATGGGTCAGGAATAAATGGCATTAGAGGCGTCCCTGGAACCCAGCCCAAAATGAATGATGGTGTGATCTGTTTAAAACAATCCCTGTGGCATTTTGTTTGTTTGGGGGGGGGGGTTTCCACAGCACGAGAGGCACCTATAATACTTGAATTCAGGTTTCATACAATTTACAGCATTAAAACAATATTTTTTGAGGCCATAAACTATGTTCTGCAGTTTTTATATAAGGTACCTTGGTCCTTTGACACCAAGAAGTTTTGTAATAGAACTGCTGTGAACATTCTTGTAACGTGAATTATTTCATATTCAGGTTTCTTTTCATTGCCTCAATTGTCAGGTAATTACACTTCTTTGTTCCTCCCCTAGTCACCCTTTACCTTCCTTGGTGTTTATACATCCAAATAATTGGAGGTGGCTAACAAGGCCTAGCTTTGCTGTTTCTAAGCCCAGGTGAACCTACTTAATTCCTCTACCTATCCCTCCACCCCCCTCAGTCATCTTCCTGACTTCTCGTCTGAACGTTTTCCAAGAAAATGTCCACATCTTTCCTGGTCTCAGGCTCCCAGAACAAATGTGGTTTTCAGGTGCCATTTCATCAGATCCACTTCCCTACCCTGAGGTAAATCTTTTGAATTCCTCACATCCCTTTAGTCTTTTCCCCTGTTCCTACATCCAGGGTGGGTCCAAGGTATTTCCCTGCCCAAGGCAAAAGGACTGCTTTCCTTCTGTACCACGGAATTAGATTCATTTCAGAAAGGTGTACACACTCTCCTCTGCCCTTCCCCACTTCTGCTTCTGAATCATAGATGTCCTGCTAAATTATCGGGCTACAAGAGGTTGTAAATAAATCCAAGGTTTTTGTAATATTTGGAAAGTTCACAAGCACTAGAAGGCAGTCATACGGCGTCTGGCAATTTACTTAATTTCTAAAATCCTCAGCGTCTTCATCTTTATAAGTGAATAATAAGAAAATGCATATAAAAATAAGAAAGTACACAGATTTTTATCACCTGTGGAATTACATAAAGTAAGACTTTCTGTTTGTTGTAAGTCGGGGTTTGTTTAAAAAAAAAAAGAATTAGGTAACAAAGTGCCTTAGTAAGAAGAGCAAACACCGCATAAGGGAAAAATGCTGCTGGTAATCCAGACTTCATGTTTTCTCCCTCAAAAGTCTTCAAAATCATGAAGGATTGGTTGTTTAGAGAAATACTGAATCAGCTCGAGCTCTAGAAGGGCAGACCAACCAGCACACTCCTTAGTGTCGTCCCTCGCATTCCTAAGAAGCCTTTGTATATCTGTGAAGCCTCATGTACTCAAAAACCACATTACAAAAGTTACCTTTCAGTCAGGGTCTAAAGGGAAAGAAATTTAGAGTGCACAGATGATCAGACTCCTTTAAAAGCCGGAGGCAGGGGCTGGGGGTGGGTGGGAGGCTTTTTTTTTTCTACAGGAAATGTTTAAATAAAGGTATTTGCTATAGCGAGCTTTAAAAAAAAAAAAAAAAAAGACCATTTTACAGAACATACCCAAGGTTGAACATTCTCAGTTTTTTTGTTCAAGACTAACAGCAGTTTTTCCCACATCTTTTTCCACACATTCTTCACCACCTTTAAAACTCTTCTTGTTGGGCTTGTCAGCCGACTTGCAATTCCTACTTGCAGTTCCTGCACAGCCTTCCACAAAATAAAGACCAAATTCATAAGAAAGGAGAACCTACTCACCGCTCCACTCCCCTGGACCTCTGGAACATGAGGGATGCTGGCCCAGATCCCAGTCTGGGGCCGAGGCCCTCGCTTCCCATTTACCGGGTGTGTGATGGCCAACAGTTCTCACTTGTGTCTACCTGCAGTAATTGTCTTGCCCTGAAGATCACCACCCCATTCACTCACCCAATGACTGATTAGTTAAAGATGCTAAAGGCCTTGACCGAGGAGGCCTTCGTTGCAAGTGCATTGTAGTTTCCAGGGCCCAATCCTGCTTCCTTTGCTCCCCTCCGCCAAGATTTTGAACTCCTACACTCTCCAGTACATTTCCTGCCCCTGAATCAGCCTCAGATTCTGCTTTCCAAGAGCCTGGTGTGGTCCAAGGAAGCTGACTCGAAGTGGAATTTTAATTAAGGATGAGCAGCTGGCCTGCTGGCCATAAGGACCCCACCTCACTGGTAGCAGGAGGAGCTCCGAAAGCCGCTCAGAGGGTAACAGTGCAAACTTGTTAAAACCCTTACTTGTGGCCACCTGAGTCTCTGCCCCAGCGAAAGGGGACATGGGAGCTGATACATCAGACAGCTGGATGCATGTTCCTGGAATCAACTGATGCTTTGGGGAAAGCCAGTAAAGAGCTGAGAGTAATTAACCACCAATTAAAATATAAGTGTTCAAGCCAGGAGCCTCCTTAAGCAGTATATAAAAAGACTCTTGGCACCTGGGTGGCTCAGTCTGTTAAGGGACCGACTCATGATTTCAGCTCAGATCATGATCTTGTGGTCCTGAGATCAAGTCCTGCCGGCAGGCCGGGTGTGGAGCCTACTTAAGATTCTCTCTATCCCTCTCCCTCTGCCCCTCTTGCCTCCCCCCTCATCCCAGGCCCGTAAGCTTGTGTGTGCTTGCTCTCTCTCCACCTCCCTCTCTCCCTCTTAAAAAAAAAGACTCTCATCTTTTACAATCAGAAGATATGAAAATGTTAGGATTAGATCCAGGACTTAATTCAAGAGTAGCTCCAGGAAACGTGATATTTTCCACCTTGTCCCATTGCACTACTCCAAGGTCAGGGCCCTGATTCAGAAGTAATGGGAACCCAAGATATGGGATGCGGATGGTTGAATCGATACATTAAAAACAAGATCTCGACTCCTCACATCTTCCTAAGTCCGCCGCGCCTGCAGAAGTTAGCCCACTCCTCCATGTTAAAGGCTAGCGGCAGACCTCCCTTTCTCAAAAATTAAGGGACTTCTGCCTAACACAATCACACACCACTCTTGGTCTGCTCCCACCTCCTGGCCACCAGACCCACAGAGCTAAGTCAAAACATACTCCCGCTGAAGAAGTTATCGTGTCTGCGAAGAAGGAGATTATACTTTAATATTGCTGCAGGACCCCAAGATGTACCACGAGGAAATGGAAGAGTATGGGACCGACTTCTGAGAATAACTTCATCAATAGGAGCAGACCATATGCCGGCTTAGAAAGGGTCTCTGCTCCAGCAGCCCTCTTCTGTGATATGGAATTTAACACACCAGCAAGGATCCAGGGAGACCGCACGAAGACGTTCCTAGGGTGACTCTTATTAAATGAGTAGAAATTTCAGAGCTATCGTGGTTAATAATGAAGGAATCAAAAGACTTGGAAAGTGGGCATGCTACAGGGGAATGAATAAATGATAAGAATAAGTGAGTAAATGAACAAACGGTTTAGCTTTCCTTGGTAAGAGACAATTACACATGGCTGCCTGAATCATCTTTCTAAACCTCCAATCTGATCACATCACTCTTCCTCACCACGTTCCAAATAAAATTCAACTCCATTGTTTTTGATTTATTATATATTTCTTAATTTTTTATGATGTGTTCCTTGGAGATATTGGTACTCAAAAAATATCTGCTGAATAAATGAATGGCCTTATAAGCTCTCAAGACTCAGCCCTTCCCACTGCCTTCTCTTCCAAATGCCTCTCATTAAAAGGCCAGATACAATGACCTTCTCACCATTCCCCACATACAACAGGCCTTCGCAGCCTCTGCCTTTGTATAAGCTGATCGCTTTGCCTCAAATGCTAGTTCAACATTCTTTTATTTGCTCACCCCACGAATATTGTGTGCCCCGTACACACTCGCTGCCAACTCTTTATGGCATCCTGAGAAGGCATTCTAGTCTCTCCCAAGCTGAGTGGTGTTCTCTGGGCCACGGCACTATAGATGTCCCCCGCTAGAACTCTCCCCTTTGGATTGCTATTTGTCAGCTTCCAGAATCTTCTCTACTTCACTAAGTATCCTCAGAGCAGAGAGACCACCGACTAGCTCCTACCCTGGCAAATGGGAAGGTGGGGGGCAGATATTTATTGATTTTGTCTGCCTAGTCTCGTTATTAACATTCTTGTAGCAACACCCCTACTTCTTTTGGGGGACTACTGCTTCCCCCTTGCTCCCCACTCTGTGTGGTTCCACCAGGTAATCACATGATTAGGCACAGATGTCACACATGCCCTTGGTTACAGAGCTCTGGCTAGCAGTGGACATTGTGCTTGGTCCACAGATGGGCATGTGATTCAAGCCAGATGAATAAGAGTCCTTCTCTGGGGACGTTATATATGGACCCTGTGAAGGGTGGAACCCCCTCTTCCCTCCGGGGTCCACTAACTTAAAGTAGCCTGTGGCCATGACCTCCTCCTCTCGCTATGTGGAGGAAATGCATTTGAAATAGGAAAAATGTGACCAACCAGGAGAGAGAAGCAGAGTGGGGATGGTAGATCCAACAACACTATTTTAGTTTCTGAAATCAGTGAAGCCAGATATACCCCATATAGCATTCAGGTTAATCATCTAAAAAAATTTGAGTGACCACAAATGAAATTTTAAAAAAACTTTCAAAATAGTGTTCATTATCAAAATTCAATTCAAACATATTCAACTACCCCATAAATTATCATCGAGCCTCTACTATGTGCTGGGCACTCTTAGATGTAGGCTGGCACAAACAGACACCTCTTTTCATAATATAATTCCATTTTACAATGCTATTTTAAACTAGCGCTTACCTCCAAAAAAGTAAACAAGCCCTTAGAATCTTACTAAGTATTTGTTTTTTGGGGTGATAAACCCAACCTTCTTTTTTTAAAAAAATTATTTCTTTATTTGAGCAGGGGGAGGGGCAGAAGGACAGGGAGAGAGAATCTTCTGCACACTCCCCGCTAAGCATAGAGTCTGATGAGGCTGGATCTCACCACCCTGAGACCATGACCTGAGCCTAAATCAAGAGTGGGACATTTAATTGACTGAGCCACCCAGAGGCCCCCAACCCTCTTTTACTGTATTTATATCCTTGGTTATTGGGATAATCTCTACTCTAATGTGAAAGCAAATAATATTAAAAAAATTGGCATAGATATTGGATCAGTAATGTAAAAGTCAGCTGACCAGTACATAAAAATATATAAAATTAGATTAGGAATAAAAATGTATGCTGCAAATATTTACCCATAAAAACCGAGTTTCATTTAATTCTTGGTAAATCTAGAGGTAGATAATAAAAGAATCATATTGCTTTTCAAGGATCTCTCTAACCCTGTTACCCAAACTCACTGACAAATTTTCCCTGAGAAAGATTAGCATGGAATCAATGTGCTAGATTTCAAATTCGTGGGGTCAATGTTCCTGTTGTAAACATGCAGCCCAAAACTTAACATCCCTAAAGATATGGGGTAGCCCAAACAGAATAGGGGATTCCTATCACCTCCCCACTGTAAATCTTGAATGTAGAACTTTGCCATTCAAGGTATAAATACTTGAGGTATAAAATCTTGTAGAATAACTCAAGACTGTGACATGTACTTTTCTGTAGAGATCAAATGATGTAGCTGGTAGTTTCAAGTGAATCACTTAGCTAGAGCTATGTATATTCCCTAAATCGAGCTATTTAGATAGATTTTAGTATCAGAATCATAGCTTTGTAAAACCATAGCTATCTGGGTACTTACCTACTTGTCAGGCAGATTCTGAATCCGTGGATCTGAGATAAAGCCTGAGGAACTATCCTTTTTTCAATCTCCAAGATCAAAATGATGCAAAGCCAGATGTCAGATCTAGAAAATATCCCAGAACTCCCATAAGAATAAATCATTCTTTTTCTCTCTCTGATCATGCACACTCAACGTTTTTTAGTGTCCATGAAGTGAGATGTAAAACTTGAGCTAATATTGAAGAGACGGTTAATTTGTATCATGAATATATACTTAGGAAACATGATGTATTTCCATATACTAGAACTGAGGAATTGATGGAAGATCAGAGAACATAACCCTTTCAAATATCAAGCATCTACCCCATCTTATAAATTTTAAGATTGCAATGGCAGCCATATATTTAAATCATTGAATTTTAGAACTCAAATAGTCTTAAGAACTCATTTAGTTCAACTCCCTCATTTTATAGAAGAAAAATTAGAGCTTTTGATGTTAGCATATTAACAGATTTCATGGGGCAAGTGAACTCTGAAATGTGTATTTTACTGTAAATTTTTCAAATTTTGCTTTGGTGAGCACAGTCATCTCCCAAGTCACTAAAGCCTTCAAAAAATACTGAAACTGGTCCCTGGAGTCCATCACACCATTGAGTCAGTAAATAAGGAGATCGTTTCATCTTTTAAAAACTTCTCAGTTGGCAGGGGCACCTGGCTCACTCAGTGGAACATGTGACTCTTGATCTTGGGGTTGTAAGTTTAAGCCCCGCGTTGGTTGTAGAGCTACTTAAAAAAAAAAAAAAACAAAAGCCACCCTCTCAGATGACTTCTCTCCATCTGTTGAAATGGTCAGTTGACCTGATCATTCAAGTTGAGATTCAACTCATTCAAGTTGAAAACTCTTGATAGATTATTGTGTTTTGCTCTAAGATGGAGCATATCCTAAAACAGAGTAGATCATGACATAGGTTTGCAGCTCAGGTTTATTTTCAGGAAACATTCAAGCCTTCTTAAATTTGGTTATGAATCTGAGCAGAACATGTAACTTTCTAATCATAACAAAGAGTGTCCAAAAAGAATACTGGTGATTGGTTTTCAAGAGAATTCTATCTCAAGTGGAACTGATATAATATTTTTGTAGATATGCAAATACTGGTTCATTTGTATACAGTGCCAGTTTTTATAACATTAAGATTAAAGACACCACAAAATGATACTAGTCCTTAGAAGTTATCTTTAAATATTTAATGTCTGTCTTTGGGGCACCCAGGTGGCTCAGTCGGTTAAGTATCCGACTCTTGGTCTGGCTCAAGTCTTGCTCTCAGGGTCATGAGTTCAAGTCCCATAGGAGAAAAAAATGTTTAATGCCTATCTAATTGAGAACATTTGTAACCTTATGTGGCATATAGTATGTCACTATTTTATATAGCAACACTCCAAAGAAAACTGTCAAGTTTAGACTAAATTTGTACAAGGCAAGATTCAGTATGAAACATATCCCAGAACACTTTGGACATTTTTAGCATACATAGGTAGCTAGCCAGAGACAGAATGTTCACAACAGACCTACTCTAAGTCTGTAGGGTTGTGGTTTGATTATAAAACCTGAAAGTCACATTTAGGTAGCATATGTCATTGGTCAACTATGCTTCAGACTGTGGGAGAAATATTCCTGAATAAGTCAGTGAACTTCTAATTTGTAATGGATAGAAAAGATGAATCAGATCTGAAAGGTTCAGTTTGAAGGGAGATTGTTTCTATTACTCATTAATTCATTTATCCAATAATCTTACATTAAGCAAACTAGAAACTTAGATCAGGAACTTTCTGGTAAGAAGTTAATAGGTTAATATAATGTAGTCTTGTCTGACATTCACTAACATGGAAAAAGAAGAGTTAATAGTTCAGTCTGAAAATTAAGTTAGAGAAAGAAAAAAAGGTATTCTCACTAATTGTTCATCTTGTAGAAATTAATGAAACAATTATTTAGGAACTGCAGTGAGATTGTCCTCTGAGATTTTCTAAATAAGGAAAATAAATTGCCTTTTGAGTCTAAAGTCAGAAGCAACAAATACAAGTACAAAATCAACAAGGAATATACTACCCATGTGTAAAAGAGATTAAAAAAAAAAAATCTTTTAGGTTGGCATGATTCCAAAGGCCATTGAGTATATCACCAACTACCAACTCTTGATTTTTCAGGCAGTACGTAAGCCCATTGGAACATTTTGGGGGAGTAACTAACTCATCCTGGTTAAGCATAGGGTCAGGTCTAGGGTACCAAACAGGAAGAGATCCCTGAGTATTATTTAATTTTAACAAGAGTAGCTCTTTCCAGGTTCTTATATTCCCATCAGTTGTCCTAAATGAATTATATATAATATTAATTAATTTTCAACACAAGAATAGTAGGTAAGAGTGTGGAAATTTTTTTAAATAGTGACATAAAATACTCTATATCCCTTCTATCCCTATATCCCTCCTATATCCCTACTAAATATTACATATTTAGTAATTTTATCCTATCATATCTGAAATTTCAAGAAATAGTAATTTTTTTCTATGTCATCAAGTTTGATGACTGCCTGAATCATATCAGAAGTAAAAATAGTGTATTGGGGAAAAACAATGGCATATACTATGCCATGTACTACGCCATATACTTTTCTTTTAAAAGAAAAGAGTGGTTTTGGGGAAAAAAAGATCTCAATATCACATTAAGTTTTTTAATCTGGCTATATTAAATCAATATTTGGAATTTATGTGAAAATATTTCCAGTTCAGAACTTCCTTTCAACCCCTTCTACTCAGTCAACAACGTTATCATTCCAAAAAAATCTCTAACCTTGCTTAGGCTGTATGATTTCTCTAAGAATGTTCAGCTCTCAAAATCCTGGTAACCCAAACATTCATGTTTGAAAAAAATGGTAAAAGACAAAGAAGAGCTCACTATAACCAGTTTAATTTATTTTTCCTATTTAGAAATGAGAATTATTTGAAATTAAAGGGTTGGTGCCATATGGAAAAATCCTTGAGCCATACTGCCCAGTATAGAAAATACTTAGGACACTTATAATACAACCTTGTGTTACCTTAAAATGCTGCTTTTCTCAAAAGAAAAAAGAAGTCGAAAGAACTCACAAAAAAAGACCGCACAGAAAAAGACCTCATCATAATAAGATTAAGAAATGATTTTTTAAAAGATTTTATTTATTTATTTGATAGACAGAGATTACAAGTAGTCAGAGAGGCAGGCAGAGAGAGGAGGAAGCAGGCTCCCCGCTAAGCAGAGAGCCCGATGTGGGGCTCGATCCCAGGACTCTGAGACCATGACCTGAGCCCAAGGCAGAGGCTTTAACCCACTGAGCCACCCAGGTGCCCCAAGAAATGATTTTTAAAAATACAAACTATACCTGAGAAGAAATCAAATATTACAAACATATATTTGAGAGTAAAATTTATCTGAGATCTTCCTAAGAAACTGGGCTAGTGTAGGAAACACAATCAACTATGTCAGTCCTTTGAACATAAAAGTGGAAGCACATGAATTTCTTGACTAAAATAGTAAATATTATTAATATATGTGCATTACATGGCTCACTAGCTAATGTTCTTGGCAACAGTTTCCCAACTGACACAGAAGTCCTTTTAAGTCACTCTTGCAACTCCTGTTTTCCAGAGAACATACCCTGGAGATAAAAATACGGTCATAATAACAGTATTTTCCAAATCCATCCCAGTTGAGAGAATACAACCCATTTCAAATTTTTCAACAAGAAAAAAGTCCCCAATATGTGTCTTCTTGGCTATAGTTTCATATTTACCATTTTCTTTCTCTTCTATTCTGTAGTGATAGCTCCTATCACTGCTGAAGCCAAAAATGGCAGCTACCTCACTATCATTCACAGAAGTGGCCATCACCAATGGTTGACAAGGAGACTTATATATTGCTAAGACTCATCAACATCCAAGTCAAGTCTTCCTCATCTTATCAGTTTGATCTCTGTGCTGAGTCCACCATCTCTCATTCTCCAGAACTGTTGGCACCAGGGGTGATGAATGAATCAATGGATATTTCTGGAAAGTGTTTATTTTCATGTTTATGGAAGCTGTTACTGTATTCCCTTTACCCTAGAAAATGTAGACCAAGTCAGAGGAGAAGATGCTCTATACAGGATCACCAGCCTTCTCTAACTCTGGCCTGTTTTCTGTCAACCAAATGAGAACATTTTGACTTCTCTTAGGATATTTCTTTCTCAAGAGGATTCAGAACCCTCATATAAATAGATTCCCCAAAGGCCTTCCCCACCTATCCTCTAGACATACATGGACTCATCTGAACCCCTGACATTTCTCCATTTATATTTCCACTTAGACTTACTATCATCAACATAAATACTGATCAAGCCAAAGATGTACCAGTCATCTGTAATTCTTGCTTCCCTTATCTCCTATATGTGCTCCCCAGCAAGACATAACAGCATCATGCACAAATACTTCTTGACTCTGATCCTTTGCCATTTATATTTCCCTGAGAGCTTCCTAGTTCATTTTCCTGCTCCTGCTTTTGTCCCTGTGCTTTCCATTCCCCATGCATCAGTCAGAGTAATCTTTTTAAAAGTGACCACAGCCTGCAATGAAAGAGAATCCAAACTCCTTACCATGGCCTACAAATCTCTATGTGATCTGGCCCTACCCACCTGCATTATTTATCTATTGCTGAGTAACGCATTATCCAAAAACTCAGAGGCTTGAAACAATATTTACTACCTGAAAGTTTCTGTAGGTAAAGAACCCAAGAGTAGCTCAGCTGGGTCCACTGTTTCAGGGCCCTTCCAAGCTGTGTTCCAGGTGACAGAAAGGGCTGCAAGTTATCTGAGGGCTCAGTGGGAGAGGATCCTCTTCCAAGCTCATCCACATGCTTGTTGGCAGAACTCAGTGCATTGTGGCCTGTTGGTCCGAGGACCTCCGTTCTTCACTGGCTACAGGCCACACATCCCCTCTAGTTCCTCACCACATCTCTCTCAAGAGTAGCTCAAAACTTTGCAATTTGTTTCACCAGAGGAGTGAGTCAGAAAAACAGGCAGAGAAAAGGGGACAGCAAGAGTGCAAGAAGGAAGTCAAAGGTATTTCCAACCTGGTCTCAGAAGTGGTATTCCATCACTTTTGCCATATGCTGTTTGTTAGAAGTGAGTCACTCAGTCCAGCCCAGACACAAGGGGAAGGCATTGCACAAGGGTGTGAACACTAGGAAGTGGGTGTCCTTGGGAGCTGCACACCATACTTGCTCTAACATCTCCCAGGCCTCTCACCTTTGTTCCTCCAGCTCCTGATACACTGGCCTTCATCCTTTCCTTTGAATATACTAAGCTCCGCTCTACCTTACTGCCTTGCCCTAGCTGTTCCTCTACCTGGAAACCTCTGTCCTAGACCTACCTGTGACCAGCTCCCTCAACAGTCCATGTCCCTGCCCAGACATTCTGCCTTTCCCTGAACACACCAGCTAAACGTATCACCCACCTCTAGTCCCTCTCTGTCCCATCACCCTGTTTGATTTTTGGGTTTGGGACTAAGTCAAAAACAGTCACTCCTTTCTGATTCTTTCTAGAGCACTAGAAACAAAACCAATCAAATCAAAACAAATAACAAGAAAAACACATAGAGCTGGCCAAACTAACGGGCAGATAGCAGACTGAGTTCCCATAATTATGAAGCATCAAATAAATCAAAAGCAGCCAGAGCCCCGCTTTTTTTTTAAGATTTTATTTATTTATTTGACAGAGAGAGATCACAAGCAGGCAGAAGAGGCAGGCAGAGAGAGAGGAGGAAGCAGGCTCCCTGCTGAGCAGAGAGCCCGATGTGGGGCTTGATCTCGGGCCCCTGGGATCATGACCTGAGCCGAAGGCAGAGGCTTTAACCCACTGAGCCACCCAGGCTCCCCCAGAGCCCCACTTTCCTCTGCTCATGGAACTCACGTCGACTTCTACCTCTCCCATGGGAACTGACTGGACTACGTGCAGACAGACAGCAAGAAATGAGTGTAGCAATTACATTTCAGGATGTTTTCCCCAAAGTAAATATCTGCACAAATTAATAAAGTTAATGGAGCACTAACCTCGAATTTTCCATTCATCCCCAATGTACAATCAATTAAACATATACTTAAGAAAGGAAAAAAAATGCTTGATCCCTAGAACACAGGTGTTGGCCTATTTGTTGCCAACGGGAACAGTTGCAAGTGAGGGGTGTACACCTCGGAGAAACAGGCCCTTTTAAAACTTAAAGCAGTGAGGAATCCAGAAAGCTTGGTTAACTGTAAGAAGTCCTTCACTTCATGGCAAGTCAGAGCATGCAGAAGCATGAAAACACTTTCATAAGATTTGCCCAGTGGCTCCTCACAAACTGAAGGACCTATTCGGCCAGAATCTTTGTACTTCCCAAAACGATGACACAAGTGAGTCCGGCACATGCCCAACGCGCATAAAGATGTTTTTTCATTACTCAGGGATTTGACTTCAAAAAGCTTCAGGTTTCATTTGCAGAAGTGAAGACAAGATCTAAATGAGTAAATAAATATGTGTTGAGGTTGTCCTTTTGGATTGTTGGTATGAGAGTGAGATTCGTTAGGAAATATTAATTTGCCGATTGCCATGGCGTTACCTGAACTGGGTGGCTTGGCATTGCTACTGGAGTCCCAAGGCCACAGCACAGCAGACTCATCCTTGGAAATACAGCCCCAGGATTCATTAGCAGGGCTTTCCAAACAGTGCTGGGAAACAGCAAGGACGCCTTCAGTTATATGTCTCAGTCCCGTCTCTTGGGACAAAAAACAGACTTGGCATTGCTAGGATTCATTTACCTGCTCTGTTTTTTTCCCCTACATATTGGCAGTCCCAAAAACTGAGGAGTGCCTTCAGGGAACATTTTGACCAACTCTAAAAACCAAAAACCAAAAAAAGAACAAATTCAAATTTATACTCTTTCCTAAAGAGAGCAGAAGAATATGCTTCCCCCCCCCCCCCCGCTTTGGTAGAAAGGCAAAATATCAATTGGGATTTTTCTAAGTTAGTTTACAAATGTAGCTTAATTATAATAATCATACACACAGAACATTTTAACTAGATAAACTGAACGGTTTTCTGGTTAATTTAAATAAAAATTTAAAGCTAAGACAATAAAAACAACTACAAAATTTCTGAAACAACAATGGTCAATGAAGACTAGCCCTCCTTGATGTCAAGTCAAATATAAAGCTCCAGTTATTCTAAACAATACGGTTCTGTCATATGAACATACAAACAGATCAACAGAATGGAAATTGCAGAAATAAATAAATAAATTGACTTATGTTTGATAAGTAATATTTCAAATCAATGGAGAAATAGTGTTTGATAAAACTACTGGATCCCACCAGGTAGCAATCAAGTGAAAAAAATTTTGGATTCCTTACTTCATAGCTTCCATTAAAAGAAATCCCAGTTCAGTATCTACCCTAAAGATACAAATGTAGTGATCCGAAGGGGCACTTGCACCCAAATGTTTATAGCAGCAATGTCCACAAGAGCCAAACTATGGAAAGAACCCAGATGTCCATCAACAGATGAAAGGATACAGAAGAAATGGTATATATATCTCTATCTATCTATCTATCTATACAATGGGATACTATGCAGCCATCAAAAGAAATGAAATCTTGCCATTTGCAACGATGTGGATGGAACTAGAGGGTATTACGCTTAGCAAAATAAGTCACTCAGTAAAAGACAATTATCATATGATCTCCCTGATATGAGGAAGGGGAGATGCAATGTCGGGGGTTTGGGGTTAGGAAAAGAATAAATGAAACAAGATGGGATCAGGAGAGAGACAAACCATAAAAGACTCTTAATCCCAGAAAACAAACTGAGGGTTGCTAGGGGGAGGGTGGTAGGGAGAGGTTGGTGGGGTTATGGACACTGGGGAGGGTATGTGCTATGGTGAGAGCTGTGAAGTGTGTAAACCTGGCGATTCACAGACCTGTACCCCTGGGGCTAATAATACATTACATGTTAATTTAAAAAATAAAAATTAAATAAAAAGAAAAGAAAACCCAGTTCAGATTTAAACATGAAATTGTTAAGGACATTAGGAAAGAAGTATGGAAACATTTAAGTAATCTTTGAGCAGGCAAATCTTTCTAATATTGATAAAAGTTGAGAATTAAATTTGATGATGTAACAATATTATAAATGTGTGTGTGTGTGTGTGTGTGTGTGCAATATACATCAAGTCAAGATGCCAAACACAAACTGGGAAGAATGTTTGCAGTACATGCTTACAATAGGGAATAGTCTATTTTTCTTAAAGATTTTATTTATTTATTTGACAGAGAGAGAGGGAGCGAGAGCAAGCAAGCACAGGCAGAAGCAGAGGGAGAAGCAGGCTCCCTGCTGAGCAAGGAGCCCGATGTGGGACTCGATCCCAGGACGCTGGGATCATGACCCGAGCCGAAGGCAGCCGCTTAACCAACTAAGCCACCCAGGCGTCCTGGGAATAGTCTCTTTAATACAAGGTGTTGGGAAAACTGAACAGCCACATACAAAAGAATGAAACTGGACCACTGTGTTACACCAGACAAAAATTAACTCAAAGTGGATTAAAGACCTGAACCTAAGAACTGAAACCACCAAATTCGCAGGAGAAAACATAGGCAGTAAGCTCCTCCACACAGGTTTTGGTGATGATTTTCTGGCTCTGACACCAAAAGCAAAACAACAAAAGCAAAAGTAAGTGGGACCCATCAAACTAAAGAGCTTCTGCACAGCAAAGGTAAAGCATCAACAAAACGAAAAGGCAACCTAGGAAATGGGAGAAGATATTTGCAAATCATATATCAGATAAGAGGAAAATATCCAAAATTTATAAAGAATTGATATCATTTAATAGGAAAAACCACCTGATTTTAAAATGGGCAGAAGAAAAAGAAAAAAAAATGGGCAGAAGATCTGAATAGACATTTTTCCAAAAAGAATACAGATGGCCAATAGGTAAATGAAAAGATGTTCAACCTGACTCATCAGCCAGGAAATACAAATCAAAACCACAACGAGATATCACCTCACACCTGTCAGAATGACTATCATCAAAAAGATAAAAAATAACAAGTGTTGGCAAGGATGTGAAGAAAAGGGAACCCTTGTGCACTTTCAGTGAGATTGTAAATTGGAGCAGCCACTCTGGAAAACTTTATAAAGGCTCCTTTAAAAACTAAAAATAGATCTACCATAAGATCCAGCAATTCTCCTTCTGGGTATTTATACCAATTAACCAAAAACAGTAATTTAAAAGATATATGCATCCACATTTATTTCAGCATTACTTATAAGAGCCAAGATATGAAAGCAACCTAAGTGTCCATCAATGGATGAATGGATAAAGAAATCATGGCATGTGTATAATATATATAATGAGATATTACTCAGCCAAAAAAGAGAATGAAATCTTGCCATTTGGGATAACACAGATGGACCTCGAGAGTATCACGCTAAGTGAAATAAGTCAGAGAAAAACAAAGGTGATATCACTTATAAGTGGAATCTAAAACAAACAAGTCAAACAAAACAAAACAGGCTCATAGATACAGAAAACAAATTGGTGGTTGCTCAGGGAGGGGGGTGGTTGTGAGAAATAGGTAAGTAGGATATTAAATATTAAAAAAGAAAGAAAAATAACATTCTTGGGATAGACTGCATACTTATAACAAGTAGGGAGATAAAAACACTAGATGTACATATTTATTATGTGATGTGATGTAAAATAGTTTGTGGAAAATGCTTTTGAGACACCATATCTACACTGGTAAGGAACTCATTTTGGATCTAATAATTTAAATATAATAAAGAAAAAAGAATTATAGTCAAAGTTACATAAAAATAAATAAATAAAAATTACTAAAAACAAAATTTTTAAAAACACTATTAAGCTTTACCTTTTAGAAACACAATTAGAGGGGCGCCTGGGTGGCTCAGTGGGTTAAGCCTCTGCCTTCGGCTCAGGTCATAATCCCAGAGCCCTGGGATCGAGGCCCACATCAGGCTCTCTGCTCCATGGAGACCCTGCTTCCCCCTCTCTCTCTGCCTGCCTCTCTGCCTACTCGTGATCTGTGTCTGTCAAATAAATAAAGTCTTAAAAAAAAAAAAAAAAAGAAACACAATTAGAGAATTTATGGATATAGACGGTTAAACATACATGTGGTTCACTGAAAATTTACAGCTATTCTGAAAATATTGCCCTATATATATTTGTAAAGAGTAGGGTAAAAGATTTTAATCCGTAGTCTGTCTAGTTAATAATCAGAGAGGTAATATTTACACAGACACACACACACAGCCAAAAACAAACTGGGAATAATACTTGCAATTTATATTTTTAAAATGTATAATTATCTAACACCAGGAACTTCCAGATATCAGTAAGAAAAGACCAATAAAAAGTAAGCAAAATTTAGAAACAGATAAATCAAAAGTAAATACAAATGTCTCAAAAATATGAAAAGATATTCAAATAAAGAATGATTTTTAAAATACTAATTAAAACTTTACTGAAATTCCATTTTTTACCCATCAGATTGACAAAGTTCAAAAAGTCTGGCGAAGTACAATGATGACAAATACATAATGGACCAGGAATTCTATTGCTGCTCGTGGGTGTGTAAATGAATCCAACCTTTATGGAGAGCAATTGGCAGTGTCTACCAAAATTTAAATGAACATGTTTATGACCCAGAAATTTTACCTCTAGGAATTTACCCAATGTAAATTCTTGGGCTTCTGCAAAATGACGTTTCTTTAAGCTCTTCCCTGGAATATTGTTTATATCAGTAGAAGTTTAGAAATTGACATCAATTGGCATTGCTTAAGTAAGTGGCTGGTCATCTAAACCATGGCAGATAC
The DNA here is from genome assembly GCA_003697995.1 of Taxidea taxus jeffersonii. Taxonomy (NCBI): domain Eukaryota; kingdom Metazoa; phylum Chordata; class Mammalia; order Carnivora; family Mustelidae; genus Taxidea; species Taxidea taxus. Next base: position 9,268 of record ML106145.1, on the reverse strand, counting down.
TCTTACTTAACTATCCACTGATCATTCTCCAACTTCTATTTGGCTATTAGGCCATAGTGTTCTTTTTTTTTTTAAGATTTTATTTATTTATCTGAGAGAGAGAGAATGAGAGAGAGAGAGAATGAGAGAGAGAGCATGAGAGAGGGGAGGGTCAGAGGGAGAGGCAGACTCCCTGCTGAGCGGGGAGCCCGAAGCGGGGCTCCATCCTGGGACTCCAGTTGCTCAACTAGGCAGTTGCTCAACCAACTGAGCCACCCAGGCACCCCAGGCCATAGTGTTCTAATCCTGTCACCAACCCCAGGAAATTAATCTTGAAGAGCCTAAATCAATCGTGGTAACTTCATTATCCTTAGAATACAATAAAATCTCCAGGCCACTGTCTCTGAAGGAATCCAGTGGCTGGGGGATGGAGCCAAAAGGAGGGACTTACTTTTCTCAAAATACCCCTTTGAACTCCTTGGATTTGCAACAAGGACATGTATGTATGGAAAAACAAAACAAAACAAAACCATCATAAACTCTGTAAAGAACATTCTCCTCCATTTTTTAATTTTAAAACCTGAGGCCTAAAAATTAAATTTTCACAGACTTTGAAAACTGTAGTAGAAATCCAGCCTGGGGCGCCTGGGTGGCTCAGTGGGTTAAAGCCGCTGCCTGCGGCTCAGGTCATGATCCCAGGGTCGTGGGATCGAGCCCCGCATCGGGCTTTCTGCTCTGTGGACAGCCTGCTTCCTCCTCTCTCTCTGCCTGCCTCTGCCTACTTGTGATCTCTATCAAATAAATAAATAAAAAATCTTTAAAAAAAAAAAAAGAAATCCAGCCTGAATCTACTGTACTCTAGCCGTAAGCCACAGCAAAGGCCCAGCCTTTCTGGAACTGAAGTTTGCTGTCATTTAATAGCATCTCTTCCCACCCCAGTGAATATATAGAGTGGTTTAGAGGCTGATGACTACAAAATTAGGCAAGCAAGTGCGAATTCCGTCTCTATGACTGCTTACCAGCTCTGTGACTTTAGTCGGATAATAACTGCACCTCAATTGATCATCTTCAAACAGACTAATAATGAAACCTCAAGATTGTGAGAATTCAATTAGTTAAATTAGATAAAGCCCCTGAACCCTGGTGCTGAGCTTTCCTGGCTGCTCTAGCGGCTGTTTGTAATGTGCTCACTGAATTAAATGAGATTTAAGTGAACTTCCAGTTCATTATTTCAGGAATTTTTCAGCATTTTTCAAAATAATCAAAAACACCACATCAGTGGTCATAAAACTAAGATCGAGGGGTACCTGGGTGGCTCAGGCGTTAAGTGTCTGCCTTCGGCTCAGGTCATGATCCCAGGGTCCTGGGATCGAGCCCCACATCGGGTTCCCTGCTCTGTGGGAAGCCTGCTTCTCCCTCTCCCACCCCCCTTGCTTGTGTTCCCTCTCTCACTGTGTCTCTCTCTGTCAAATAAATAAATAAAATCTTTAAAAAAAAAAAAAAACTAAGATCGAGCTAACTTCTATGAAATCAGCAAACAAAGAGTATTCCAGGCCATGCTTCTCATACTTCCAATTTATGAGAATGTTAGAATCACCTGGCAGGTTTTGGAATGTTCTTTTGCCTAGGTTCAATCTTCAGAGATTCTGGCTTCATTGGTTTGGGCTGCCATCCGAGCAGCAGAACTTGAGAGGGACTTTTGAGTGGCTCAAGCCTAAGAACCACTGACCTAGGCTCTTCATTGAGTCATCTGCTATTAATTCAGTCATTGCTATTCTCATCATGTTGGTAGAGGTTTTAAAGGTTTATGCATTTCCCCCAACAGATGAGAAGTTTCATCAGGGCAAGATGTTCTCTTTTCTTTTCTTTTCTCTTCTCTCCTCTACTATTCTATTCTCTTCTCTTCTTTTCTTTTTTCTTTTCTTATATTTTCGTTTCCATTTTACCTCTTTCTTTTATCTTTCCTTTAGACTCACTAAGAACCTGACTCTCAGTCTTCTCGGTGATTGAGCTACTCTTAATGGAATACTATGCAGCCAACAACAATTTAAAAAAACACAAAATCTTGCTATTTGCAACATTGTGGATGGAACTAGAGTGTATTATGATAAACAACATAAGTCCATCAGTGAAAGACAATTATCATATGATATCTCTGATATGAAGAATTTGAGAGGCAGGGTGGGAGTCGTGGGGGTTAGGGAGGCAAAAAATGAAACAGGATGGGATTGGGAGGGAGACAAACCATAAAAGACTCTCAATCTCAGGAAACAAACTGAGGGTTGCTGAGGGTTGGGTGGGGGATAGGGTGGCTGAGTAATGGACATTGGGGAGGGTACGTGCTATGGTGAGTGTTGTGAATTGTGTAAGACTGATCATTCACAGCCCTGTGCTCCTGAAGCAAATAATACATTATAAGCTAATAAAAAAAAATTGAAAAGTCTGACAGCAGCTAGAGGCCTACCTCCATCAGGGTCTTCCTCCTCAGGTGAGAAACTTGCTTAATGAAAATGGCGGTCAGGTGTGACACATCACCCCACTGCCATTGCTCCTTCTACAAGTAAATATTTCAAAAGCAGGTTCCATTCCCAGTCAAAACAGTCATGTTCCAAGTTGCTTTTCTTTTCCTCCCAATTATTTTCAACTTTTACTGGATTAAATTACCATACACACAAAACCATGCCCAGAAGTAGCCAACTACTTTGGTTTTGCTTTCAGATATTTAGGGAAGGAACGTGATATAGTAGAAGAACACTGGATTTGAAGTCAAGACATGGGTTCAAGTCCTGCCCTACCACTTACCACTGGGGAGTCACTTTGCACCATAGGTAGACCTTGATTTTCTACTTTATAAGGCAAGTGATGATAATAAGAGTATTTTTAGGATAATGAGATCATTTGGGTGAAAAGCACTTCATAAAATATAAAGCCTTTTCCAAATATTAATTATGATTGTGAAAGAAATAAGTGAAAACCCTAAGCAACTGAATATATTGATTGTATTTAACAATTATTTAGCATCCCCCATTTAGAACTGAAAAAATTCCTCTTAGGTCTCTCCTTGTTTGCCTAACATCAGATTTCACATCCCTGTCTAAAATTTAACTTGGTTGTTTTTATTCCCAACACTGAAATAGGACTAAAATGTATCATGTATCGAGATAATCCTTTTTCCAATGAACTCTTCAGAAGGAAGACATGATATAAAAGGCAAAGGGAAGGAAGCTGATAGGTACCGCTCCTTCATTCATTCTGCAGGACCGTGTTACTGAGAGCCTGTAGGGACTGTGGGAGGATTTGTGGTCGAAGTAATGACCAGGACAGACACCAGTGGAGCCCCAGTCTGATAGGGACACATGTGATAAATGTTACAACTTGGAAAGATGGCGATCCTTAGTGGCATATTCCCCAGAGTCAAAGGCTGTAAGAATAAAACTTAAAGAATTCACCAGTCCAAACAGAGCTGGGCAGGACTAGTGCCCAGGCATGGAGAACAGGAAGGTCTGGTCGAGAGGGAGCATGGTTCGTTAGAATAACTGAAAGATGTTCAGTGTGGCTGGAATGTATGAGGGAAAGTGGTTGAGAGAAGAGCCTGGGAAGGTAAATATTACTCATAAGCCATGGAAGCCCTGTCAAGGAATTTGGATTTTATCCTAAGAGCACTGGGAAACCATTAAAAGACTTGAAACAGGAAAATGATATAATCAGATCCCTAGGGGTTTCGTTTGTGGGTTTTGCTTGGTTGCAATGCAGAGCACGCATTTGAGAGGAGAAAGAAGAGGTCAAAGAGACCAGAGGAGAGGTGTTTGTGACCCAGTCTTACATGGTGACAGAGAGACAGAGTCCGAGAGATGGAAGGAAGCAATCTTTATAAAACTTAAATCCAGAGTCACCTGGGTAACTCAGACTGTTAAGCTCTCTCTCTTAAATAAATAAAATCTTTAAAAAAAAATTTTTTTTTAATCTCAAATCTGATCATGTTACCCCCATGCTTGAAACTCTTGAAACTTTAGCCATTGTTCTTAGAATAAAATTTCAAGAAATTTTAACGTGGCTTAAAGGGCGCTTTGTGTTCTGGCCTCCTTCCCCTTACACGCTGAACCTCTGTGTTTCTTGTATGTATTAAGTTCTTTGGACCTGAGGGCCATCCTATATACAACATGCCCAGAAACTTCTTACAGACCATGATTGGTTCACTGAGCAATGAATGAGTGGATGGTTTAGGGAATATGTAGGAAGTCAAATCAATAGGACTTGGAAGGGGGAAGGATATCAAGGATGAAGCAAAGTTTTCTGGCCGGAGTGACTGGTTGGTATAGGGAACATATGGAAAGGAGACGCAGTAGATGGTTCCATCTGGCTTATAGGGAGTTTGAGGTGGCTGCAAGATATCCAGGAGGGGGCGCTAACTAAGCATTCGGATCTAAGTACTTAGCACATGCCAGATTCCCTGCCAGGCACTTTCCCATGTATTGGCTTGTGTAATTAACCAAAGCCAAATGTAGATAAAAACAATTAACTATATGATCTAATTTTAAAGTAGGCTCTACACTAATCATGTTAATCTGGACTATGAATAGCCTACACCCATTCGTCCGAGGAAATGAGCATGTTATCCTAAAGGAGTTAAAAACTAATGATTAAATCACTTCATTCCCAAAGTATACCCATGGTATGATTATGGAAAGACTTAAAAAACAAAAACAAGCAGAGATGAGCTGGTGAGGAGTTTTATCCCCATGGAGAAGTTTTAGCCTGTCCTGGTCTTTTGCATGAGTAATTGGCTGGGGGAGGGGGGTAGTTTATTGTAAATAAGCCAAACGGTATAAAGAAGAAAATGTCCTAAAACTTCCACCCCTAACAACACTCCTCATTCCACATTATCTGCTGCACCAATTTCTGTAAGGGCTTCCCCGTCCTACTTTTGGCAAGGTATTAAGAGGCCTATCAAGTATTTCTTCCACCAGAGTTTATATATTTTGTGTCTCTGTGTTGCACGTCAGGTGCGCCATTAGCATTCCAGAATACATTTCCACTGCACCCTTTGAGCCTTCAGACTCTAGTTCCCCAGCAATGGGACTAAGCTCTTTGCTCCCTAATAGTTTAGAAAAATGTTTCTCAAAGTACATTGAGCAGCCAAGCACATTGGAATTAAGAGCGCTGTTTTCTTAAAATGTAGGCTTGGCCCCTGACCACCCCTCCCCCCGCTCCATCTACTAAGTCAGCATTTCTCAAAATGGGGCCCAGGAGTCTGTATTTTTTTTTTTTTTTTTTTTTTGGAAAAGCTTTTCTGGTGTGTTTTTTTTTTTTTCAGACTAAAGTTTGAGAATGTGGAAAAACATTTTAAGGGTGGTAGGTAATTTTCATTACACATTTTGCTACCACAAATAGTTACAGAATATCTCTTCCCAGAGACGCAATATACCAGAACAATAAATACATTAAATAAATAAATTAAAATGTGAATCCTGGAGTAAAAACATGAGACTGAACATTCTGAATTAGACCCCCCAAAACAAGCCTTTAAAAGATTTTACCCAACTACTAGAGTCACTGGTGGGGAACAGAGTTGCAAATATTTTACACAGGACTAGCTACAGGTAAGCATTGACTAATTACAAAAAATAAGCTAACTGAAGAAGGTACTTTATAATTAAGATGCTATTAAGGGGCGCCTGGGTGGCTCAGTGGGTTAAAGCCTCTGCCTTCGGCTCAGGTCATGATCCCAGGGTCCTGGGATCGAGCCCCACATCCGGCTCTCTGCTCACTGGGGAGCCTGCTTCCTCCTCTCTCTCTCTGCCTGCCTCTCTGCCTGCTTATGATCTCTCTCTGTCAAATAAATAAATAAAATCTTAAAAAAAAAAAAGATGCTATTGAGAGGAGGGAAGATTTATGATGCAGAGTAATTTCTAAGTTATAAGGTTTTTGTTATTAGATTTTCTGTTTTGTTCATGTGTTTGTTTGCTTTTGATTAGCGCTTTTCAAAGAAGTTTCCTTAAAAGGAATAGCAGAATTGACTCAGTGAATTCAACTCTCAATTATTGCTGATAAACTTTTATCCAGTGTCTGTATCATTACTCACTGAAAGATTGTGTGTGTGTTTACATATATGCACATATATTTAATATATACACACATATACAACATGCATAGAGATATGTTATATGATACTCAACCCAAATAGGGATATTTCAAGGTGGTTAAAACTCTTTTCTTTTCCAAGGCAAACAAGTCCTGTTATTTGGAAGATGCTGAATAAAGGGAGGTATGAAACGAGATCTTTGCCTAATCTGTATGTCACAAATTTGAAAAACAGAAGAAATGCCACTTTTGTGAACTTTTTCATTCACAGAGCTGCAGTCTTTTTGTTGTTGTTCAGATACTAAAAGGTTCATTTTTAAGTACTTTTCTTTTACGAAATAAATAGAAAATTCTATTATCCATCAATTAAACATAGGTAAGAAGTAACAGACATTGAACAGAAGAGAGATACATATTATGCATGCAAGGAACATTAAAACTTGGATGTTGGGGAAGGGAAGCGTGTGCTTTGATGTACAAAAGAACCATTGTTCGTGTGGGACAAAACCTTCCCAGTATGGAACAGAGATAAAAAGGAGGGAGTTTCTAGCAGATCAAGGTCAACCGAGATCTATAAATAACATAAATGCTATTAATCTAGTACCGAATGAATTGAGGGAGTTCAGCAGGGTATGGTTATGTGGCAGAGTTCGTGGCAGGAGTGTTTTATGTCACTTTGTATTAGATAATGAGCATATTCATCAAGATTCCTAAATACTATCCAAACTGGCACGGAAGAAGCTTTAAGGAGCTTGAGAGAACAAATCAAAGAACTTCGATCTGAGGCTCAGCAAGGTAATAGGGATGTTCAAACAGGGCAGCAAGTTTAGATATTCGCAGGCGTCTGTACAATCTTACTCTGCAGGAAATAGCGTGAGAAAGGATTTCTTAGTTGGATGGCTAGCTGCTTGTTATGTATGATGTCGCCTCCCTCATTATGTCCTCGTTTATTAGTTAGAAGAGATACAGACGGTAATACCTTAAAAGACTATATGCTGGAAAACATGGAATTCTTTTCCTCTTATGGCTAATTTAAAACACCAAATAAGCTGTGTTTCCTTTCTTCAGGGAAACAGTAAAAAAAAATCACTAAATAAGTATCATCCTCTTCTTCCAGATTAAGCTACCTGAACCCTTGGGATCCCTTTCATCTAAGTTATATTGAAATACACATTTGTTGAATATATTGAAATTTATATTTATGTAAAAAATAGACATCTTGTACATTCCAGACCCATATCCTTTGAAAGCAAAATAGGATTTGAAAAAAGGAAAAGACATAGCAAAGGAAGAGATTCGAGAAGAAAACAGAGCACTTGTAACCTGTAATAATGAAGAATTCTTACAGAAAATAGGAAGAAAACAAAAGAAAAAGGAGACAGGACAAAATGGAAGTAAAGAATTAATATAAAGATTAATTTTTTAAAGTAGACTACAAAGTTATACAATTTTCACTAGTGGATTGCATTTCCATCTACCCACCAAAGCATAAAACTTACATAAATACATCGGAAACTCATAAAAAACAAGCACTCTGGAAGATTAGCCCGTGAATGACATCTTATTTTGAATGTAGCTGGCATATGCACTGAGTTCCTGCCATTTAGACCCTATTTCAACCTTATTCATTCATTCATTCAACAAATATTAAATGCCTTGAATTAGGCATAAAGGATACTACAGTGACCAAGACATACATAATTATTGCCCTCATCAAATTTCTTGTTTAGTTGATTTTGGTGGTTACAGTGGGTTAACTAGTGCTTTCCAAAAACTCAAGCCTACCCAGAACCTCAGAATGTAGAAATAGGGTCTTAGTAGATGTACCAAGGATTTTGAGATGAAGTCAACCTGGATTTAGGGTGGGCCCTAAATCCAATGTTTGGTGTCCTCATAAGAGCAGACACAGGGAGACACAGAAAGACAGTGATGGGAAGATGAAGGCAGAGATTGGAGCGGTGTAGGGACAAGCCAGGGAATGCCTAGAATTGCCAGCAGCCACCAGAAACCAAGAGAGGGGCATAGGATGGTTTTCCTTCGGAGCCTCCAGAAGGAACCAACCGTGCTGAAACCTTGATTTCAGACTTTCTGGCCTCCAAAATTACAACAGAATAAATTTATTTGTTTTAAGCCATCAAGTCTATTGCCATTTGTTACGGCAAATATGGGAAACCCAATAGAGCAGTAGACAGAGTTAATGGAAAAATCAGCTCACAGACTAGTCTCTCTTATCACAGTGTCACTGAGCATGGGAGGGGCCTGGGGAAACACAGGTGCGGATGTCTTTTACAAACTCCTCAGTAAAGGGCCCAAAGAATGAGGGCGGGTTCGCTAACAGGTTCACAATTAGAGTCTGAAGAAACTTTGATACTGTCTAGAATCATCCTATTCATTTTAGAGCTGAAGAAATTGATGTGATCTGTCTTTTGGCTTCCTTTCTCCTTTGCCTCAAGTGGGATGCAGATGGTCCTATCTCAGGCAGGAAATCTGTCTGGCTGACACCCTGAATGATTCAGCTGGATTCCTGGAGGGATGGAGAGGGAATTTCTTGCCAGTAAGATGGTCACTATAAAATCCATTTACTGGCCCGTTATTCTAGAGTACCTACTCTGTAAGTCACAATGGGAGAAGTCAGAAATATAAGCTCCTGTCCTTGAGTAACACATACACAATCCCAAATATGAGACCTAGTCCATTTAAACTCTAAGTAAAGTCAAACAAGTACCTTTTTGGTTCTCGGCGTTAAAACTAAAGACTCAAAACAAGGAAGAAGAAAAAGAAACTTTAGAACAATTGCCATCAGTGACATTTAAAATAAGGGCAGGACTTTGCTCTCTGGCTTACAGCAGACTAACTCAGAGAAACCAGACAAGCAGGAACACACACACACGCGCGTGGAAACACACACACACACACACACACACACACACACACACCTATTTAACGGTCTTGAAGAACTATAGCTACTTGAGGGGTCAAGATCCTTGAAAGGAGAAAAGCCAATGGAGAGGGTGGGCAAGAAAGTGACTGCTGAGGTACAGAGAAACAGAGCAAAACTTTCAGCGGTCTTATGGAATCAGAGAGTCAAAACTGGGAGTTCAGGACAATAGAGAAACCCAAGATACAAGAAGCCAGGATCCTAGAGAGAAGGGATCCACAGGGAAACATTCCTATGGTCTGAGCCACGTTTCCTCTTGGACAGCCCTCT